>JAHBCN010004394.1:0-64546 GCA_019359885.1 Listronotus oregonensis
AGATTTAAAGGGGATTGGTAAATCACCACATACAATTAATGTTTTTTTTAATGCTGACGTCCCAAACATTTATTTATAAAATTATTGCTTTTTTTATTTTAAAATATATTATACAGAACCTATATATACTGATTTACTTGTCTTGACCGTTCATGTCGAAATTTTTTATTATAAAATTCAAATGTTTTCCGTTTATCTTGGGACATATATTTGCTTTTTAAGTTACTTTTCATGCTAAAATAAATAAAGCCATGTTTTTAAAATAATTTTGTTTTTTTTTTAAACCTTTTTATTTTTGTCCGCAATTTATTAAAATAGTCAAATTGTTTAAATTTTTTCCTTTTTACTTTAAAAACTTTAAAAAAAGGATAATTTTTTTTTTCAGTTTTAACGGGGTATACTGGAAAATTGCATTAAAAATTACTTAAAACCCCCAAATGTGTAAGTTATTTTAGTTAATTTGTTATTCCTAAATAATATTACAGTTTTTTTATTTGAATATTAATATTTTTCTAAATCACACGGGATTTTAATTTTACCAAGGGGTTTTAAAAATATAAAAACATTTAAAAAAAAAGTTTTAGTATTATTAACTATTTAAATACGGGTTTATTAGCAAACCATTTTTTTTTAAACTAGCCAGACACAATTTATATGTTAAGGGGCCCCCCCTGAGTTTGTTTTTTGGAAGATAAACAATTTAAAAAGGTTAAATTTACCTGTCCCAAAAAACCCATTTAAAGGGCATGATAGTAATATTTAGGTGGAACAGAACCCCGCCTCTCCTCCGGTACTGCGGAATTCCGCAAAGAATCGAGCTCCGCCCCCACCGCCTCCGCAAAATTTATGCGGGGTTTTACAAGGTTTATGTCAAACCTGCTAGCTGGAAATTAGAGCAAATAAAACACTACTGATGATTATTATTAATAATCATTTATTAAGAAAAAAATATTCCTCAGTTAACATCACTAAATACTACTACTTAACAATTTTGGGCCCGTCCCAAACTTTGAAAATCTAAAAGGCAACATGTGTTGCCTATCTTACATCCTTCCTCTCATAAAATTAAGCCTTTTGGGGCTTTAATGATGCGACCAGATCTAGTTTTTTTACCAGGGATAGTGATTTATGGCTTTCTAAATTATTAAACATTCTTTATTTTCAAAATCAGTTAAATTAAACGGGTCTGGTCCTTTTTTGTCGTTTCAGGCTGTAAAAATCTTATGATCAATATCAGAAGAAGGCCTAAATTGATTTAAAGATTCTTTCAAATCGATACGATTCCCTCTTATTATGTCACCAGATTGATTTCAACTAAATAAGACCGCGGTGTGGTATTTCACTAAGAACTTTACCTGGCTCCCATTTCTTCGAACATGATTAAATACAGTTACGTCAGTCCCAGGTTTCAGGGGATTTAAATTTTTTACATTTTTATTATAATACTTATTGTATATGTGGTGCCTATTTTGTAGTTTTTCCTGTACATTCTCAAAATTGCAGGTTTAAGTAATTCACTATTAATAGGTAATTTGGTTTTTGCAAATGCGGCTCATCAAAATGGGAAGGGAATAACCAATATGTTTTAATGGTGAGTTTCGGTATTGCAGCAATGCAACTTTAATATCTTCACCACCCTCTAAAGATTTTTTAAAAATATTCTTGCCTATACCTACACCTTTTCTGCAAGACCATTAGAGCGTGGTAAATTTGGGCTTCTAGTGAAGATTTTAAAATTCCACTCTTTGGAAAAATTCTTAAAGTCAAGCTATCAAAGGGAATATTATACATGACACAATATCTGGTGAGCCAAAAACACAAAACACTTTTTTAAAGCATTTATAACAGATTTTATTGATTTATCTTTAATATGGCACAATTGCCAGTTTGAAAAAGAATCAAAAAACCAAATAGCTATTTCCCCCACAGGTAAAAATGTCTAGTCCTAATCCTTCCCATGGTCTCTCAGGGATTGGGTCAAAAGTAGTGATTCTTTTTTTTGTTTACGTGCATTTGACTCACAAATTTTACATAATTTATTAGTTTTCTTATGTCATTATTAATACCGGCCAATAAAATTTGACGCGCACGCGCTTTGTTTTTCTACCAACATGCCTTCTGTAGTAATTTTAACATTTTAGATCGCAGGCTACTAGGTACTCAACTTTTTCAGTAAAAATAATAATTCATCTGATACAGTTAGGCTATCTTTTTTTTTAAAAAGACAAACATACTCTGGTTTTCATTTTTATTTTCCGGCCAGCCATTAATACAAAAGTCAGTTACCAATTTTAGTTGAAGGTCACTTTTGTTTCTCTCTAAATTTTTGTTTTCTATAATCAGACATCGGTATATTTTTTACTATTGCATGAACGGCAAAATCAAATTCTTTATCACTCTTTAAACCTGGCTCGATAAAAAGCTCAGACAGTGTCAGCAATATAAATGTATTTTCCAGGTTTAAACACAACTTTCACGTCGTAATTTAATAGTCTTAATCGCATTCTTTTAGGCGTTGATAAACTAGCCAAATCTTTTTTTAAATATAGATTCAAGTGGTTTATAATCGAATTAATTTTAATATTTTTAAGACCATATAAAGAAAGAAATTTTTGGACAGAAAACACAATTGCGAGCATTTCTTTTTTAATTTGGGCTATTTTTGCTCCGTACTGTTTAAACTGCGCGAAGCAAAGCAATTGGATGCCCATCTTGTAAGAAAAGCCAATGCCATCATTAGAGGCATCAGTTTCAATTTCAATGTTTTTGTCAATCAAAATTTTAGTACTGGTGTAGATGTCAATAAATGTTTAAGTTGAGAAAGAGAATGCTCATGCTCATTAGCCCTTCAAAGAAACATTTTGTCTAGTTAGGTCACGAAGTGGGGCGGTGACCTTGGAAAGTTTACAAAATTTCCCCAATTTTGGCCATGCCTAGTAAGTCTTAGTAATCATTTTTATTACTAGGGGTTGGGAAATCTGTAATAGCTTTTATAATTTCTATTAGGGTTTAACACCTTGTTTGAATAAATTTGCCTAAAACTTCTGATTTTGATTTCTTGTATTTTTGAGCTATTAAATTTGATATTATATTTAAAGGTTCTTTTTAAAACCAGTTGTAAATTTTTGTCATGTTCAAGCTCATTGCTCCTGTAACAATTAATTAATGATTAATAATCATTTATTAAGACAAATTTCCTCAGTTTCATCACTAAAATACTACTACTGCAACGTCACCCGGCAACCCGCCAAACTCTGCCAGTGCCGCCAACTTTTTTTTAACGTTGTTGCCAAAACTATTTGCAACGTCTTAAATCTAAAGGCAACATGTGTTGCCTATCTTACAGTTTATTTACGATAACATACAATGCGCAAGGAGCGACGCTGGGAGACGCGGCCGCTCGGCTGCTTCTTCTCAATTTCGCTAACTAGTTTATTTATCAAAGCGTACCATGTATATGTATGTGTTATGTACCCATTTGAAATAAATAGTTTTGACTTTAATAAATCATTAATTGCTATTTTTTCCACTTCAAATTTCACCTCCGCCTCCGTTAACCTCCGCTTCCGCGAAGGCGAACCTCTCCTCCTCCGCATCCGCCTCCACCTCTGCTAAGAAGGCCTTTGTTACAACCCTGGTTATATTGATAACTTTTTAAATGATTTTAATATTTAAATTAATAAATATAAAAAATTCAGTCAGCAAAACGAATAATTAGTAAGAGGTTATCATTTTTTACTTTTAAAATATAAGTAGTTTTCATAAACAACAACGTCAGGAAAGGCTTATTATTTATTGTCCGAATACTTGAAAGATAATTTGGAGTAGATTTATTGTATAGAACCACTATCTTGTCTTTTTTTCTTACAATATCATGGAATTTATTATTATTCTTTGATATTATAATGGTTTCATTACATTTTGCTTTGTCGAAAAATGTATAATCTTATGTGACAAAAACAATATAATTTTTAGAAAAAAAAATAATTTAATTTCTATTTTCAATTTTGCCTAATTTTTTCATAAAATAATGATACCATATTATTAACAAAAAATTTTTTTTATTAAATTTTATAAATATTTTTTAGGTTTTAAAGTTAAAGGCATAAAAAACGCTGGCTATAGACTTTAGAATTTTTTTGTGAAATTGCTGACCAAATAAAACTTTTCTTTTCAACTATATTGTACTTTACAAATTTATATTGAACCAAAAAGAAATAGCACAAGAAACACATTTTAGATAAATGATTCAATGAAAAAGTTTAACAATTTTACGGGGGAAACAATTTCTAAAATTTCACGAGACAAAAAACTAGTTGGAATTATCTTTAAAGGTTTTGTTAAGTTAAATTTAATTGGATTTATAAGAAACACAAACATTTGAAACAGTCTCCTATTTTTGTCTTTTACGTGAAAATTGTTTTTGATAACTTTGGCTTGCTGACAGCGCAATTAAGGACTTTGTAATCAATAAATTATATTTATATTGAGGAAAGTGTAGGGTTTGGTTTTTAAAATTTCTTTTCTTATAATATCAACAAGTGTTATTAACAGGGAATTATAATCATATTTTTGCAGGAAAAATGAAATAAAATTGATAAAGATAAAGATAACAGGCTGAAATATAGAAAAAAGAAACAAAGGATTTATCTTGCAAATTCGAAAGATAATTAAATAAAAAATTTTAATGAGTTAAGATCCACTGAACTGTGTTACCAAAACAGGGTACTAGAGTTGGGGTGGGAAGAAAGAAACTAACAACTATTTTCTAATTTATAAAATATTTTTCTTTAGGTTTTTGAACATACCGTCCAGCTTTGTGAAATTTTAAAAAAAATAATGTCATTCCCAATATCAAAAAAATAAAAAAAAAAACTGCTAACCCTTAAATTTATAGCACTAACAATTAAAATAGGAAAATTAGTTGAGAATAAAAAAATAAAAAAAGAGAGATACGATAAGATAAGAATATTATTAGTATAAGTTTAACAGAGCGTTTAATTAAAATTTAAAATACTTATAACGTTTCTTCAAAAACACCGGACACAGGACAAATTGAACAGACTTTACAGTAAACGACCAACAGCTGGACAGTCAACAAAAGACTATAATTAACATGTCCTCCCAACCATCTCCCCGGGAAAAAGAAGAACAGCTTTTAGGACGAGGATTAAACTTTGCCATAGCTCCAAAACAAAAAACCTACTCTAGACATAATTAGCTCTTTAAAAACAACAAGGCTCCAGGGAAGGTCGGAAGGCTTGATGGAAAGTAAGAACCGTTTTAGAAACAAAGCAAAGTAACCCCATCAATATCCTCAGAACAATTAGCGGGTTTTTAAAACCTTCAAAATATACATCCTAAAATTCTTTCCAACGACAAAGGGAAAAGCCACTGTAGTCATGGATACATTCACCCATGATGAAAAATTGACGAAGTCCTTCGTAAAGGAAAATACAGATCCCTTTATCCAAAACCCAAAACCCCCAATAGAAAACAAAATTTACAGGACTTTAAAAAAATATAAAAACTTTCTGACGGACGAAATAAAAACAACTCTAACACCTCATCATAGTAAGCATCCACATCTATATGGACTACCAAAAATACACAAGGACAATATACCTTTTAAAGGGCCCAAACACCAGCTCCCGGAATGCACCCACGACTGCACTGGCAAAATCCTTATAAAACTGATTAAGCCCTTGCCGGTAAGTCACCCCTCTTTTTAAAAAAACTCCAGTCATTTTGTTGAGATTCTCAATAATGTAGAAATAGGACCAAACGATATTTTCGTAAGCTTTGATGTAGAAAGTCTATATACAAATGTACCAATAGAAAATCGTTAAGCATCAAATTTGGGCCAAATCACAAGATGATACCTTGGGAGAACGCACCACCCCCCGCCGCTGGATGGGTGATGGAATTGTTGACTGTGCCTCCGTAGTTCTTCTTTCAAGTGAAAGATAAGTACTATGCGCAGGACGATGGTCTTCCCATGGGTTCATCGCTCTCTCCAGTGGTAGCAAACATTTATATGGAATGGTTTGAGGAACGCAATTAATACTGCACTAATCAAACCGAAATTTTGGCCCTTCGAATGTTGACGATATTTTTTAATGTGGACAGGTAAACGAAGAACTTGAAGGTTTCTTAAAACATCTAAATTGTCTTCGACCCTGTATCAAATTCCAATGGAGAGAACAAAATTGCTCTACCTTTTCTCGACGTTTAGTCAAACGAAATTGGACATATACAAACTTCGGTATATAGAAAACCTACCCACTGGACAATTTTTCCCAAAGATTCCAATCACTCTAACGAAACAAACAGCCCATAGTACTTTATATAACCGCGCGTGACAACAGTAAGGAATCTCGAAAGCCGAAATAAGCAATATAACCGGGGATCCCCAAGCAAAGGGGTCAGTAGGGGGTGGTCGAACAATCGAAAAATTTTTAAAAAATATCAAGATAAGACAAAGAACTCTAATTTGAACAAGACTACAGGCAAATATTATGACTATTCCGTATATTAAAGGAACTTCAAAAAAAGATCCGCAGAATAGCGAAAAAATTACAATATTAAAACAGCATTTAAATCCCAAACCACTCTCAAGTATCCACTAAGACAAGCCCGGGACAACAATGGTTCAAAAAGGGCTGTATCTCCCAAAATTTCCCTTTGTGAATGGGTGAAGTATACATGGGGGAAACAGGCCTGAAATTGGGGTTAAAAACACTTAGGAACGGGGGGAAACGTCGAAATCGGATTGCCAAATGGTAAAAACAACCGTATACAATGGTCGGAAGAAAAAAATTATTCATAAAGAAACCCCGGAAAAAAGAAAATTTAAAGAAGCTGTAATAATTGCAAACAATAAAAATGTATTTGAAACCGAGTGTAGACTTTCCCCAATATCTGGCTCCGTTGCTGAACCGTGACAAGTCAGTTAAGCTTCGGTGAACAACGGATAGTATATAAGGTCGTGGCTTGTAAGAATAGTTTTAGTTATCATTTGAAAAGGGTTTGGGAAATACATCACTAACCGAAACGTTGTGTATCAATTAACAAATAAAACAATGGAAGTCCAAGATTTTAGTGTTATTAAACACCTATCTTGAAAAAATGTTACAAGTACAAAATCTGATAAAATTTAGAATTTATTGTATCGTTTAAGAAAAAAAGAAAATAAAGTAGGTATTGGAAGCTATAGTTTAATACTTTTTCTGCCGAAGAAAGAAAAACCGCAACTTTCTCCGGCACTGGGTAAGGAAAACATGTTTTTACTAAAATGACAAGCAACCTGTGTGTAAGAAAAATAAATCGGCTTAAGGTTTTTTATACGGTTCACTATTTATTATTTAGAAGTTTATTTACAAACTTTGGATAGACAGCCCTGTCCAGATTTTTTTTACATTGGGACCCTTTAAAAAGGTTTAAGGCCCAAATACTAACGTACCGTGGGAAATACTTCGAACTGTAAAAAAAATTGCTATAATTTATTTATACCTGCAGCAAACGATAGTTTAATTACCCAAATTATTATTGCTTTAGAAAAGAAATCTTTAATATTTTATACCAAGTTGGGTAGCCAAAAAAAGGTGTTTTCCCAAAAAAAAGCACCCAAGGGCACTCAGATGTCCAAAGCTCCATAGAGTGAAAATCCTTTCAGAAGAGGTCAAGTATCTGAGTCATTTTTGACAAAGATGAACTGGGGACCACACCTCCCAAAAAATTGTTGAGGCAAAATTGCCATCGGGGGTCGGATTGTGGGAAAAAGCTGGGGACTTAACCCAAAGATGAACCTGTGGTTTAAAATGGTAAAAAAGCCATTTAACCTACGGCTCCGTTGCCTGGGGCGGGTCACGCAGACCCAACCAGACAACTAAGTGTACAAAGGCTAGATGCATGCATCACGGACTATAAAACACTTGGGAGCCTGATGCTGCTAAACCTGCTGCCACCCACATTTACATACAGGGGGAGGCGGTCTATAGACTCAAAATTGTAAGTCCAATTATAGGACCTCAAGATGGGAAATAGAGGAGGATCAAGAGGTCCCGCTCATTGTTTTAGGGTGTTCAAGGTCAACCCTCGTTTTATCTTCAACAGACACTTTCGGTTTTTCATACCAGATGGGAGGACTGGAAAGATGGCCCCAATCAAAGCCGATCATATCTGGTATACAGATGGCTCCAAGACCAACAAGGGAGGGGGCTGGCATTTTATGGAGAAAACCTAGAAAAGTCCCCTTTAAATCTTGGTCAACGACACGGTTTTCAGCAAATCAGCAAAATGCATTGTGCCGTGCTGATTAAAGAAAAAAAAAGGGTAAGGAAAACACATCGTCATTCTCAGACAGCCAAGCGGCCTAAAGGTCACCAGTTCTCCCAAGTTAATTCTAAACTAGTGGGGGACTGTATACAAACCCTGGAAAAGTCGGGGCAAACAAACACGGTTGCCTGGGTACCAGGCCACGAGCCACCCAGGGCCGAAGAGGCCACCAGCCAAAGAGGATCAGCCATGGAAATGATAGACCCTGAGCCATTCTGGAATCTCGACAGGCCTCTTTAAAAGCATCTATTAAGAGCTGGGGGACAGAGACTTTCAAAGCTGGTGGGTACAAACACCAGGACACGACAGGCAAAGCAGTTCATTAAGCTCGGCCAAGTTTACCTGGGACCTACTGAGCCACAGTCGTGGTCGTAAATAACGTGGGTCAATAACAGGACATTGCAAACTCAACAAGCACCTGGAAAGAATAGGCCTGGGGGGGGATAGCCTTTTAGGTTCTGCCCAGGGGCTGAAGAACAGCCATACATGTGTGTTGCCACTGTGAAGCACTATGTAGGCTTAGGTATAAAAACGGTGAGAAAGTCAATCGAAAAGATATGGAGTGGCCAGTGTCAAGCTCTGGGTCAGTTAACGATAAAGAACGATAGGAGAATTACAAAAATCTGGTAAGGTTGCAGTGGTGGAGGTCATTTTTGCCATCTTTTCCCAAAAAATCAATCTAATCTAATCTAAGTTTTTTTTAGGTAATCTTAAATTTTTAGAGGGTAATATCTCAAGCGTCTTTATAAAAATTATAAACATAGGCCAAAAATGGCTCCTATCCTACATAAAAAATTTAAAAAACTCAAATTGAATTTATTCTTTACCCTTTGTAATACTTATATAATACCTAACAAAAGATTTCTCTTGGTTTGTTTTTAGCTGAGTTAGTTCAAAAAAAAGTTTTCATTAAAAATGCTGAAAAATAAATTATAAAAAGGGGTGCATTGGGGATATTAAAACTAATAAATACAAAAAATCATTTTAAGAAAAAAAATTGAAAAAAATTTTTAATTTTCCGATAATTGGACAAAAATACACCATGTATTTTAGACAGAAATATTTTTCAGCATCTAATAATATAAACTGTTTATCCAAAAACATTAAAAGGAATTCCCCAAATTAAATATTTTGGATTACAAAAAACCTATATTTAATACATATTTAACAAATCTTGAATTATAATTTATAAACCCAAATTGTATATCTACTAGAAAACATAGTTTTTTTATTCAGTAATAAAATTAACATTTACATTTTCATACAGTGGGGTTTTTTAAAGTGTTACAATGCGATATCTCAAAAATGTTTTTTGATTTTAAAAAAAGTTGGTATGGGTAACAAGTAGCAAGGGGGACTTTCTCACGTATAAATTTTTACCCCTCCAGTTTTTGAGGGGTGGGGGGAATTCAAATTTTTAAAAGGGAAAGGTGTAGTTTTCTATGAAATTTTAATCCTTTTCTTTAAGTGTACAAAAATTACTTCATTTGCTTTACGGTTGATACTTATCAATAATCAATTTTTTTATTTTAAAAATTAAGTTTATTCTTCGTAAAAAATTATGTATGTAAGCAGAATTGTTGCATTTGGTATTACTTAGGTAACGACCTACTCTGTCAAGTAGTGACATTTGTGTCAAAAATATCCTAGTTTTCTTCAGATCTCTTCAGATATGGAGCAACCATTTATGAGATCAATATTTATTAATTTTGGGTGAATGTAGGAAGAATTACTGGGGAAACTGACAATTGTGGGCTGTCAGTTCATGTATTCCTAAGTCACATGGATTTAAGAGGCTGGAAGACCGAGGGTCGAATACTGGAAACCTTCGGGAAAAAGAATTCCGGGGCGAACTAAAAACCCGTGAAGACATGGCCGTTGGGAAATTTTGGGGGATTAATTTAAATCCCACGTTGGTTCAGAGAACTTGCTCAAGATTCGGGAATGTGACAAAAAAAAACAGTATAACTATTTTACATTCCTACAATTTTCACCCTTATCGTTAGTCTTCACCAAGAACTGTACGGCGAGGATTTCCAAAAAACAAGTAACATTTTGTACCTGGTTAAAAAAGATTCAAAAAAAATTATGCTTTTTTTAAAACAAGTGATTTTCTGATGAGTCTACGTTTATAATTGTGGTCAGGGAACTTTTTGCCCACTAGGATATTTTGCATTTTATTGAATTGCATTATTTCTGGTTTTAATTTATAATAGACACAATATGCACATTGGGGAGCTGAAAATCCACACTGGATTAGGGTGGTGCCAAATCAGCATCCTTATCAAAAAAATGGTGTTTGGGATTGTTGCAGACAAAGTAATTGGCCCATTTTTTATGGCCCACTAAATGGGAAATGTCAATAACTTTTTTAAAAAACAATTTGCCGGCTTCTAAATGACAATGGAATTAGGCAAGAAGAAGGGGGTTTCAGCAGATGGTGCTCCACCACACTTGCGCGGCAAGTACGAGATTCTCTGAATTACATATTTGGAGATAGATTGGGCGGGGGTGGTCCTGTAAATTGGCCTGCTAGATCTCTGATCTGACCCCCTTAGATTTCTTTCTGTAAGGGATTTATAAAACAAAAGTTATGGCTGAGCTACAGCTTCCACACCAAAACGCTGAAAAACCGTATTCGACAAGCTTGTACATTAAGTAGCTTTACCGACATGTTAAATCGTGTGCGCAACTCTGTCAAAAGAATTTTGAAATGTTTAGAAGTCAGCAGGCCACTTTCAACACCTTTTGAAGCATAACCAATTTTAAATATTCTAATTAATTTATTGTTTCGTTTATTATTTCCTTAAAAATTCGTTACTAGGCAGCCCCTTCAAAGCAAATGAAGTAATTTTTGTACACTTATGTAGTTTTTATGCTGATTAAATTTCATGAAAAACTACACCTTTCATTAAAATTCTGAAGTTGATTACCCCCACCCATCAAAAACTGGAGGTAAAGTTCAAGTACTACGTCAGAGTATGTCCCCCTTACCATGTTTACCCATACCAACTTTTGTTAAAATCGTGCAACACATTTTAGAGATATCGCATTGTAACACTTTAAAATCCTCACACTGTATATTACAAAATTTTAAAATATGTCTTTAATATGATATAAGTTTTTTCTAATATCTATTTTATATCATTAACAGAATTTTTGTCAGAATAGTGTATGTGTATTTATGTAAAAATATAAATAATTACACGTAGATAAAACGATTTACAGTGCTGACTTCCTGGTTTATAACATAGACTGGCTCAGTAAGGTATCATATTTCTTGATGTGTTGTGGCGGTCACCTTATAACTTTCTTTATTGCTTATGGTGTGTTATAAAATTAAATTTAACCTCAGCTTACTAACACAATATGATATATTATTTAAATAAATCGGTTTGATATCGTAATTTTACTTTTTAAATTCTAAAAAAAATTATCAATATTATTTTTTTACCTAATTTTAACAATTATGTAAAACTACTAAGGTTAGAGAAATGCTTGATATCATTTATAAAAATGTGATATTTATATCCTTATAAAATGTTTATTTAATAAATATTTAAGAAAGTACAGCATTTTTTTAAATAAATTTTTCTAAAGATCCACGTAAGCAATATGTGTGTCGTACCTTTTTTATATTGTGCATACCTTTTAATATTGCTCTTATTTTGAGGTTTTCGATATTATGGTAAAAGTGTAGAAAAACTACTTTTTTTAGTAGATATATTTTTGTTTTATAAAGCAGCATGTCCAACTTCAAAATTAAATAAATAAAGGACATTAAGCGGTGTGTTTAATAAATTTATTACATTTAAATAATAACATTTCTCAAATGATTTTATGTTTACATAAATCGACTAATAAACAGCATCTCAACATCCTGGTGGTTCCCAGTTTTCTATTTGCATCTTTAACTCAAACCCGAAGTTGTGAAAAGCTTTAAAACTAAAGCGTAGTGCAATTCAATTGTTATGACAAACGTAATTAAAGCTGCTTTCATGCATAATACATTTTGTGTTTTAAACCTAGTAAATAATTACTTAAGCCTTTGCGAGTTTGTTTTGAAATGTAATTTTTGTTGATTTGCACCTGTGGATAATATAACTTTTATAAAAATTATTTTACATGGTAAAAACACGAATCTACCATAAATACCACTTTTCATTGTAAAATCTTTTAAGGCTTTTATGTGGTGCTAAAAGTACTAAAATTTTGACAATTTGAGGCACTGGAGCCCATATTTACTGCGTGTCTATTGTCTCTAAAAAAAAATATGTCAATTCGGAAAACCAGCTACGTGCATAATTAAAAAATAAACTTTAGCAAATTTAGTTAGCGCCAGGCGATTCCGAGTGCAGCTCAAAGGCGTGATTTGGGGACCAAGCACTGAGCTCTAGAATATCTGTAGGGGCCATTTTTAAAGCACTTTTTTTTTCATATTTTGAGAGACAATGAGACCTAGACATATTGTTCATTAATTTCGGTATACTCTGTATATAAGCAAATTCGCAAAGTAGGCTAAGTAATTGTTGCTGAGTTTCATGCAAATGCCAATATTAAAAATGACTTTAGTCACACGTTATCGTCCAGGTGGAAATTGCCTTTAGTTTTTAAAACCTTGCACACTTTTAAGCCAGACCCAGGTTTTGTAAAAATAGGCTAATTGTAAAAATGCCAAGATGTAACTGTCGTCGTTATGAAACCTCAGTATTGAAAAAAATAAATGTTAAGTTAATTAAATGTAAAAATGATTGAAACACGACAGCTTTAATGTTGTTTATTTATTTTATTTTTTTATTATATTGACAATGTTTCTTTGTTATTTAACATTAATAAAAAAAAATCTTACAAGTTTTTTTTGCAATAAAAAAATAATGGTATTTACTTTAAAACCTACTAAAGTGGCACAGTCTTTTTAAAATTGTTTAAATATTTAATTTTCCCCTATATACGCTTTAGCTCTAAGTTATCCCTTTTATGTGCAGGAATTTTCGTGGTTTTATTTTATTTTATTCTAAACTAGTGTATTTTTAACTATGTAAATAAATATGAACTAATTGTCGCGTGTATTCAAACTATAGCGGCGTTACGGCCGTTTGTGTACAACTCACATCTTCAAGACCTTACAAGTTGAAGATAAACTAACTAAGTCAATAAATAAATACATTGATGGGTAAAAATTAGATGGTGAGGTAGAGTTTACGTTCAGGTGAATTTTATATTTTTATTCCAGCAGATACAATGGTATTGTGTGTATATAAACCTTTTTATACATTGCTTTGAAAAATTGGAATTCTAGTTGTTGATGAAGATTTACAGTGTTGTCTTTTTGTGTTTATAATTCAAGTTTCTCTAATAAATCATTTTTCTTTGTATGTAATATTTCTATTACTCTTGTCTACAAACAGCTTCTGTTTTCTTCTCTCCCAGTTTCAGAGTTGCGTCCCGTCTGCCCCACGGCAGCCATGCACTCACCACATTTCAAGCTTACTCAACTCCTAGTTTCCTTATATTTGTTTTGTTTATCTTTAACATTCCAACTCTTCCAATATAGAATTGGATAAATAGTTTAGATGATTTAAAAGCTATTGAACTTACTTTCTGCATGGATAGATCTTCGATGTTTTTGTTTAGAATCAGGACCTAGATGTGTTAGAGAGTGGAACTTATTTTTGTTTTCTTTTTATATTTGGATGGCAAGTGTATTATTGTCTATTGTTTTTCTCTTTTTTTTTGCTCTCAGGCGGTCTATTTCATAATTTGTGTAAACGTTATTAGTGCCGATAGATTTTATGGTGTCTAATTCTTTAATTAGATTATTTTTAAGATAGTACCCAGAGAGAAAACGATCATATGCTTCTGATCTGTGCTCACCAGTTTGTGCATGTTTTAGAGTTGAAATTATTACTATTTGATATATGAAAGTGGGTTTATATATATGTCAAGATTCCTGATTTATTATCAGCGTTTTTGATATTTTTAGGGTCTAAAGGTTTATTGAATTGTTAATTTCGGTTTCAAGGGTGAATTTAATTTTTTGGTGTAATGAGTTAAGGTAATCAGTCTGTCACAAGTTCATTCTGTTATACTGAATACAAAGAATGTCGTCCACACATCTATGCCCAAAAGAAAATGTTTTTAGAGTTGTGAATTAAGAATGGTTCTTCAGTTTCAAGACATGAATATTTCGGCTAACCAGTAGGCTTAAAGGAGCCCATTATTCAGCCGTATTTTTATAGTTGCATAACAATTTTTTGAGACAGGTTCTTATAATTAACATTCAGCCTCAGCTCCTGGGCTCTAAGAAATCTCAGCTGCTGATAATATATAGAGTGCCAGGCATCTCCTCGAGCCATCACAGTCTCTGCCCTTGAAATGACTGAAGCAACGCGTCTGACTACATCGAGAAATAAAATGAACTGCCATAAAATCTATCACAAACACATGTAAAAGAAAACAACGGTCTATCTCTAATAATGTAATATCCACCATATCAACAACAATCATCTAATAATCTATCAATCAAGTATTTAATGTTAAAGTCAAACAAAATGTCAAAAATCAAGTATAAGCAAAATCTAATGAATAAATCAACTCTCATCATTTTCGACGAACAACTTTCAAAACAATCTAAAATCTGAAAAAAATCAAATACATAAATCGTTTTTAAGTTATGTGTTCCAGATATAAACTTGAGATTTAGAAATATGCATGCAGAAAGAAGAATAAAAAGTGTTGAGTTATTAGAGAAAATTGAAATTTATAAACATAAAAGACAACACTGTAAATCTTCTTATTACTCAAGTTGACCACAAATTCCACTCTTTCAAAGTACTATATACACACAACAACACCATTGTATCTGCTAATAAAAATGTAAATTCTACCTAACGTAACCTACCCGTACCATCTGGAATTTTTACCATCAATGTGTTTATTGTATTTTAGTTAGTTTTATCTCCAATCTTGTAAGCGTGTGAGAATGCTTGGTTGTACTGTTGGCCGTAACGCCATATATTTTAACCCGGCCGAACAACAAGTTCAGTTGTTTTATTTTACATAGTTAAAATGTACTTTCACAAAGTAACGGACGAATCAATTAATTCTTTAGTGTATTTTTTTAAAGAGGATATTCGCAGGTATGCATTTTAGTTATATGTTATTTTGTAATGTATATATAAAAAATGTATCAATATTTTCCTTAATTTTTTGATTTTGTAATAACGAAGCGGCAAAGTGGCATCGACACCGTGTCAATACAATCTTAATTAATGCATAGCTAACTAATATAATTTTGTTTTCATTCTTAATTATTTTTGAAGGATAATATGATTGAGTTTTTAAAATGATTTTACTTCAAAATGGGACAAAATGCAAAGATCGACTAAGAATACATTTTTGTATAAAAATTTATTGAGGCTGTTATTGGTGCTCCATTGCAAAATTCCTGTAAAAAGTGAATTTGACGCCACGACTCCATATGCCTGTATTGCCCTTTACGAAAAAAAAAATATATGTTTGAAGAATTAAGCTATAATGTAACACTAATGTCAACTCCAACAGTTTAGTTATCTCCCATTCCAAACGGTTTCAGAGATCTTCTTAAAAACATGGGTTTTTTGGGAGTCCAACTTTGAGGCCCAAGCTATCCTAGGGGACAGTCTTTAAGGCATTTTTATATAATTTTTTTTTCATATTTTAGAATTATGTTAAATTCTGAAATGTTATACTAATTTAGGACACTGTATGTTGTTATAATTAACACATCAATTGTCAGCTACTGCTATAATCATTTTTTATTTGATAAGTAACTATACCGCCATGCTTTATTATCTCTAAATAATCTTAACAAGATCTACGCTAAGATATTTATTGCAGTATTTTATGGAATGTGACTTGAAACATGATTATTCACTTTCTTTACATTAGTACATAAAAGACAAAAATTGTAACATATTTTATGTTTTTTTCTCTTGATCCATAAATATTTACAGACCAAGTACTATTTTGATGATTGTCTAAAAGGAAAGGGGAACTTTCATTTCCACAAATAGAAAGTTCTGTAATGGCTTACTTTCTCAAGGTCTGGACACTCTAGGAAAGAAAAAGCGGACAGCGGAGTTTCTTCAAATTAAGGGATAAGAGGTGTACAATAATTTTACTTAATATTGCCCTATTGGGAATGCAAGGGTGAAACACACTCAAGTAAACTAAAGGCTAAAATCATCAAAAAAAATCTAGGTGTTCCCTTTCCAGCTGCATTAGCAAGATCAGAATCTCAAGCATTATGAAAAAACATTTACCACAAACACACAGTGGTATAACCTGAAAGTCAATTTGGGACATATGGAAACTCATTTTTAAGGGAAAATATTCTTGTTGGCGGGAAATGACAAATCTGCACCCGTTGATTATGCTTTATGTAGGTGTAAATTGTTGAAAAAGTGACCAAAATCTACGTAGACAATTCATTCGTGTGAAATTATTTTTTAGGATAGCTTATGTTTTCTTTTATTTCTATATTGGATTTTTAAAATAATATTTTAAGTAGGATATTACTTATTAGGAAAACACTTCTTTATATGTACCACTGTTAAAGTCGACAAGTGTCAATAGTAAATTGGCCATCGTCTACCCTAAATCTATCCAAGACTACAAATATTATTGGCTGAGTTCCAAATAAAAATCCTATTCTTATTTCAAAAGAAGCTAACGGCTTTCTTGTTTTTATTTAAAACTTATCATTTTTACTTTTTGAAAAAGGTGTTTTCAAAATAATTTAATCAATATAATTTTGTGTCTGGAGGTATGCTTTTTATGTAGAAAAAAAGTAAAACATATTCTATTTATAGTTTGTGACAACATAAACTCTAATTTTTTATTTTTTATTTTAAGTAGTTTAACAAATTTATCATTTTAAAAAACAAAGATTATTCTCTGGTTCCCATTACAAATCATTAGCCAAATCAGTAAAAAACCAAAACTTTAAGTTAAAAATAGTTTATTTTGTGAACAATTATGCAATAATTTGTTAAAAATAGAAACATTTAAATTTTGCTGCTTAAGGGTAAAAAAAAAACAGAATTAAAAACAATATTTCACGCAAAATAAAAATAGTAATAAAAAGACGATAATTGCCTCTGTGGATGAAAATCAAAAATTTTTCAGCTAAGTTCAATATAACCAAAATTTAACAAATATTTTTTATACACCGTCTTAAAATTTAAAGTTTATTGTGGCAAAAATACAAGTAAATTTGTTTTTGGGTATGTTATAATATAATCCATATACCGGCTGTAGTTATTTATAATTAATACTATTAAAAAATACTTTTAACAAGAACATACAGTTCTTGTCAGCAGAAAAAGTTAGTTTATAACTAAACGTAATAAAATCTTAACTTACCATAGGTTATTTAAAAAAAAATAGGTAAAAACAATAGTTGCACAAGCAGTAAAAGCGGCAGAACCCCCGGCGCTATTTTCAAAAGAAGCTGGGCTTTAAAGCTGGGAAACTGCGACGCAGCGTTCAGGCGCTTGGCAGACCTGGGCCGGATCAGAGCAAAACGTTTACAGGACGCCCCAACCGGTTTCTGGGTGGCAGGCCAAAAAAAGCAGATTCTGTGAAACAATTTTGTCGTGCCTATGGGTTTTTTCATGGTTGTTTATATTTTTGTTACATTTAATTTTTCCCAATAATTTGAAATTTTTGTGGCCCTTTAGCCCAACATATCTTAATTAGTTTTTTAGTTCAGTTTATAATTTATTAAAGTGTTAAAATCAAAGTAAGTATTTTTGAGAAATAAATGTCTTTTTTTAAAATTTTTAATAACACAATATTAAATATAAAAAAATATAAAATCTTATTAAATAAATTATTAAAACTAT
The DNA here is from genome assembly GCA_019359885.1 of Listronotus oregonensis. Classification (NCBI taxonomy): domain Eukaryota; kingdom Metazoa; phylum Arthropoda; class Insecta; order Coleoptera; family Curculionidae; genus Listronotus; species Listronotus oregonensis. The sequence goes on from JAHBCN010004394.1 coordinate 18,225, forward strand.
AATATTTTTTATATATATATATATATATATATATATATATTTTATATATATATATATATATATATATATATATATATATATATATATATATATATAAAACATTGTTTATTTTTAAAAAATTGTTTTGTATAATTTTAAAAAAAATATTTTAACAGTTCTTCTACATTAAAACAATGTTTTAAAAAAATTTTTCTTTGATTGTGCCGCGGGCGTAAAATGAAGTTTGTATAAATAGAGAAAAATTTTTTTATTGGAAATAAATATAATTGATAGATACAATATTTATTTAATGGGGGATATTTTAAAACAATGTTCCCTTTAACTTTATGGATTATTTTAAATTATTCTTTTCCTAAAAAATATAAACTTTTGGAGTAGGTGTTTTAATGGGTTTTAAATTGATACAAACCAAATAAAAAAGATAACAATTATTTAATATTAGTTTTTTAATTTAATTTTTTTAATCGAAAAATAAAAAGAGTAAATTATTTGCAAATTTTTTTTATTTATTTTATAATTATATAGTTTCCTAAATTTTGAAATTTTTTATTTTATATTAATATTCACTGCAGAAAAAATAATTAAAGGTTCTACATATTTTTATAACTATTCGTAATTATTCTAATTGAAATTTTAAAAAAATAGATTCAGTACATTAGGCAATAACTACTAATTTATTTATTTCTTGATCTTTTATTGATCGGCATTCTACTGAACTGTTGTTTTTTCTCATCTTTGTTTTAAAGTTCTATCACATAATTTGAATTTGCTAGGGCAGAGACAAACCCATCGACCCACTTTCGACCAACATTGTGAAAACGCAATACTTGTTTTGCAATTTTTTTTACTCACAGATCAGACATTTTGCTTATCCAAAAGGGCTTTATTATAATTATAAATATATTAATTCTGTATGATAAAAAATTAAATTCATGTATTATATACACTTACGTGCATAGAAATTGGCCCACTGCACACTTTTGACTGTAAATGTATTTTTTAAAAAATCATTTATCAGATCAAAACAGGTCTGATACAGTTTAACCTAATTTAATATGCTTTGACATGGATGTTTATTTATCAAAAGGGCTTATTATTTATAAAGTGTAGCAAGCAAAAACAAAAGAAATGCATATTAAGTAGAGTTTATCATGAGTATTAACAAACTTTTGACAAATTTAAATTATACTTTGCAAAAATTTTCTTTTTGATAAAATTATGTAGTCTCTTTTAAATTCTTTCACCGAGAAGCCCTAAGTAATTGTTTTAATTAAAAATAAACTAAGCCAGCGAGCTCTTGCTCAACGACTGAATAAATAAACCAAAACAATGACCGCTTTATTGTTTGAGTCATTAAAGAAACCAATGAACTTAATGGGGTTTTAATTTCCAAAAAAACCCATGGGGTAGGAGGGTAATTTTTACCCAAATTGGACATTCAGGGGGGGCTGGGGAAAAAAATGGCCCCTAAAGTCTTTTCCAACGGGTTTAAAAATTAGACCAATCAAACCCTTATATTTTGCAAGAGAGCATCTGAATTGGACACTGGAGCAGTGGGGATCTGTTCTGTTTTTTAATGAGACGAGGATATGTGTCTATGGCACCGACTGAAGAAAGAAATTTTACCGGAGACCAGGAGAGCGATTCGCAGAGTGCTGCTTTAAAGAGCTGATTAGATACGGCTGCGGTTTATGCATAATCTGGGGTGCAATATATATGGAAGTACGCGTTTATCGCAAGACCTAGCCGTGGTCGCCAGGAACAACAAGCGCTCGGTACATTAAAAAGATTTTAGCAGTTCATGTGGTACATTACATCGATTATATTGGAAAAAAATATGCATGATAATGAAACCCCATAATCTAAAATTGTCGAAATTCTTACACTTTGGTTTTGGGTTAGGGAGTGGGGTTTTTACAGTCTCGACCTAAACCCCGATTAAAATTTTTATGGATAAACAAACGAAGAATTCGGGGTTAAAATTTAAATTCCCCAAAGTCTTTTCCCTAAAGGCCTTATTGCGGTAGAAGAGGAGTGACTTAACATTCCACAAGAAACAATATAATTAGGTCTATGCCTAATCGTATGCGGCATGTTATTAGAGCAAGAGGGGGTCATACCCATTTATTTATAATGTCATGTTGTTTTTTTATCCACTAAGTTCATTCTTAAGAAATGTTTCTTGAAGTAATAAAATGAAATTTGTTTTATTCATTTAATTTCATAATTTTTAGCTTAACATTAAAAATTACATATACAGGGTGTTTGGAAGGTCGATAGAAAGTCTTGGGGAGGTGATAGGGCAGACCATTTAGAATATTTTAAGCCAAATATACCTTAGTACAAAGTCTTACGGTTTTCGACTTATTGGAGATTTTCGATTTTTAGTATAAAAATATGCGTTTTTTTCCTGTTATCACTAAAAGAACAACAGGCTATATGAAATAGTTTTTAAATACCTTAAACTGTGAGAACACACACAAAAACAAATTGACTGCAAACAAATAATAAATAAATGTTTTCGTTTCTTTGTGATACTGATAAGAAGGAACTTGTTTGCGTGCATTAAAAATAAATTCAAAACAATCTTGATTTATTCCTTTCCGAACAGGTCAATAATAACTCGTGAATGTCAGTGCTGTGAATTAGTTAGTTTGTAAAATGGCAGCTTTTACTAACGAAGAGTACGCAGATATCGTTTACATGTATGGCCGAGCAGATGGCAATGGACTACAAGCACGACGGCTGTACCAAGAGCGATTTCCTGAGAAGAAGATTGCCTAATGTCACAGTGTTTTCAATGCTTACCCCACGTCTTCACGAGACTGGAAGTGTCAAACGTAATGAACCTGGTGTACATCCAGGTCGACATCCTCCTGAAGTCGAAGATCTAATCCTCCAAGCGTTTGCAGATGATCCCACTACAAGTACTAGGAAAGTTGCTGCTGATCTTGGTTTGTCGTTATGGAAGATTTGGAGTACGATGCATCGTGAAGGAAAATATCCCTTTCATGGTATCGGCGTACAAGGACTTGAAGATGGTGATCCAATTTTGACGTTTTCTCTTAAATAGTGACATTGAGAATGAACGGTTTCTGGAAAGCATTCTATGGACGGACAAATCCAATTTTTCACCGGAAGGCATTTGTAATTTTCACAATTTGCATGAATGGGCTGATAAGCACGAAAATCCACACGGGAAAAAACAGGTGTCTTTCCAGCACAAATTTTGCGTTAATGTATGGGCCGGCGTCATTGGCGAAAGATTAATCGATCCTTATTTTTTGCCAGAAAGATTAAACGGCGACAGCTATCTAGAATTTCTGCAAAATGTCCTTCCAGAATTACTTGAAGGAGTACAATTTCCAGATGATATGCAAATTGTTTTCCAAAACAACGGATGTCCAGCTCATTTCTGTTTAGACGTAAGACAATATTTGGATGATATTTTTCCAAATACCTGGATAGGCAGAGGTGGACCAATTCCGTGGCCTGCTAGATCCCCGGACTTGACACCATTAGATTTTTATGTCTGGGGGCGGGCTAAAGAGTTAGTTTATACTGAAGAAATCGTATTAAGAAACCATTTAATAAGAAAAGTTCGAGAAGCTTTTCAAGTAATGCAGCAAGACAGGTTATTAAATACAACAACTACCGAAGTAAGACGTAGAGCTCGAGCTTGTATTAGAAACAATGGTTCTCACATAGATACAGCAATTCAAGATGCAGATGTAAAATTTGCCAACGCACTAGAGTTTTTATGCGTTAAAGATATGAGATTTATCTTTATACTCAATATTTGGTTTCGATTAATGTTGCGATAAGGTAACACCATTTTTCTTAATATTTTTACAAAAATTTTTGTGCGTTTGATAATATTTTTGTGACTTTAAATAAACAAGTTTAAGTAAACAAAATTTAAAAAACTGATAATGATTAAATGAAACATTTATAAATTAGTTTTTTGTTTTATTTATTATTTTGGGAATTAAAATTTTATTTACACATTTATGAGAAGTTTAAAACAAGTAAACACTTTTAAATCACTGTAACGCGTTGCTTAAAGGGTGGTTACCACTAATGGTTATATTTTAATGTGCTAGGTAATAATTACATTACATGTTAATGGGTCATGCACGACAACAGAAGCATAACTGCGCCTTCTTGTTTAGTAAATTAATATACTGTGTAATATGGTTTCTAATAAAACATTTATAAATGGTATCTCTCGTAAGTTAAGTTAAGTAGTAAAAATTTAAAAAAATTATTGAAAAATAACTTAATAATAAGAAATTGTACTACTTCTAAAAAGTTTAATATTTAAAATATAATTTTAATACAAAATAAAAACAATTATAATACGAAACACAGGATAAGAATTAATTGTCTATTATGTCCGGTATATTAACTTATCTAATAAAGGCATTACGTAATTCAATAAAAAAAAATTGCTTTATAATTTATTTGGAACACATAGGAACACATATATGGATTGCGGAACCAGAAAAACTACTTAAAGCAAAAATTTTCCTTTTTTGACAATTTTTTGCCACCATCTTCTAATAATCTTCACAATTTTGTTTCGTCACGACGACGTCTAAAGATTTAAATATTAAAACAGTGTTATAAGAAATATAAATAGCTATATGGTAGTACCTATGTCTTTTTATCGAGAAATAAAATGTTGCGAGAAACCCACTCTGGCAACGTTAAATGAAAAAATTTTTCCCTAGAAACACGAGTAATATGCTTCCGTTTCTGTTTGTTTAGAGGGAAAGTAATGCAAAATTTTCAAATTTTAAATTTTACCAATAAAATTCTATGAGAATGAAACCCAATTCAATTATAAAATTAAAATGCTTTTCTTGAAAAATTCTCAAATAAATTTTTAAAAATGGCTTTTCAAACAAGGAAACCTTTGAAGTGAAATATGAACGACGTGCCTGAACTTGTGACAACATATCGCATCCAATAGGGCCTGGGTTTTTTCCCCCAAAAAGGCATAGCTTTTAGGACGACGCTGCGCCGACCCGAAAGGGAAGGGAAGTCGCGACAAAGAGTAAGGTGTTAAGAGAGTGCGATCCGCGCGCGCCAGAAGAAAGAACTTTAGTAGGACAATTGGCATGGTCAGTGATGCATTTGTCTGAACGGTCTCTCTGTTTTATTACGTTAGGAACGTAAAAATTCTCTAGCATTTCTGGGCAAATCGCCGAAATATTCTACTTTAATGTTTGATAGATAATTAACAGTTTTCTATGAGAATGTAACCAATTCAATTATAAGGTAATGTACAAAGTGTACATTTCTTAGCTAGTAAAGCTACTCTAAATAAATTTGTGTGTCAATTTTAAATGGACTTATTTTACATAAAGTTCAGAGGTAAAGTAAAGTGTAATAAAAGTGAAATATAGAACTGTACGAGGGCAGGCGTTAGCTGGAGTAGTAATAAAAAAAGTGATGTTGAATGGTATATTAGATATAGCTGGAGAGTCAAAGTAATATCTAAAATTTTAATAATATAGTTTGTCAATATTTTGTACCGGGTGTAATAGGAGAGACAAGTGATATGGGGTGTTTCAATAAGCCATTGATACGTTTGTAAATATTAGGAGTAAATAATAAGTTATCTTTAATACGATTAAATATTGATTTAAGTGCTGATATACCTCAGTGGCGTATCACACTATGTTTGTGGAGTAAAAACTTAAGTATTTTTTTGTGTATATAAAAATTTGTTTACAGTTACTCTATTCGTTGTGTCTAAATTAGCAATAGTCATTTTACAGGGCGTCCAAACCTTAATTCACATCTATTATGTTTCAATTCATATTTAGTCGACAGTAGAGTCTGTCGGCAACTACTTATAGTGCGGAGGCGTAACGAATAAGGTTTCCCCACCAATAAAGATTACACCAGAATTGTTAAAAACAGGTAGCATAGGTATATAAAGATCGCAGTCAATGATAGTTGATTGGTTATATTGTATACGAGAGTTACGATTAAGAAGTAGTGTTGTTGGGTATTACAGAGTATTTCAATTGTCGGACCCATAAACGGAAAAGTATAAAATTGTAACAATATTAATTTTAAAATCAAACAACATTAACGAAGATGAATACCAGGTATGGGTATTTAAAAAAAAACATGTAGTATCAGCTGTACCGGGTGTCCAAATAAGAAGGGATTCCGGCTGTATTTTGGAATCTATTTGTATTTATCGCACAGCGTTGGGGAAAATATTTTTAGTAAAGAAGGTTAAGAGAAATAGCTGCAAATTATTAAAAACCTATTTTTTCTCCAAAATTAGCTAGTGTTAGGTACAATTTTGATAATATTAGCAAAAACTCTAACCAATTTTGCATCAGTTTGGTTTAGGACTTTTTTTCGTATTTAAAATAATGAGGGTAGGAAAAAATGATAAATAATGCAACTTTCAAATAACTATTTTTTTGGTGTCGCCTAGTTTATAGTTCAACACGGCGTTGTTTAAGGAAAACTGGGTTTTTCGAGATTTTCTCGAGGAAGTTACATACGACAATATGATTTTTTTTATAGTAGGTTTGAAAGAGAAAAAAATACCTACATTTTGCCAAAAAGCGCGTTTTGATATCTACAATCTTTTTCGAGTTATTTTGAAGTAACCTGTTTTTAGATAATAAATAATATTAACAATTAATTAAAACAGTCTTTTGACAAAGTAAAAGAATAATTATTGTAAAGTAAAAAAAGAAATACTAAAAACTATTTTAAGGTTTTTATTGTATCCACTGAAAAACGAAATAAACAATCGAAAACATAAAATGATGTGTTGGGGTATTTATTGTCTCTAGTCTACTAACCTATGATGAAGGAGGCTGTATAATAAATTGTAGAAAAAATAGTGGTATCAGTACTATCATGCTGATTTAAAAAAAAGAACTGGCATTATACAGGAAGTTTAAAAACAAAAAAATTAATCATAGCCTTGATCATATTTTATTAGGCAACCATTCGCAATTAATTTGTTTACATACCATATTTAATAATAAATAGTATTTATCTGGTTGGCAAATTAGTAAAAGTTGCCCCAAATCGGGTTTCATTCTATAGGTTTTAAATGGTTTAGGGTAGTTATTAGTTAAATTGTAATTAAACCGAGTTCAAGAAATATTTCTTAACTTGGCCCTTAAAAACACACTTCCTAAAGTATTTACACAGGGTGCTTTCTACATACACCCTTCCTAATGTATTTTCATTAAACTTGACTTTGTCAACAAGTTTTCAGTAACAAACACGTTTCAAAAATATTTTAAAAGAGAATTTTAAAATAAGCCTACATTTAAATTTCCACGTTTATTTAATTTGCCTGTTTATTTATAATTAATTTGGCTAGCATGGGTACAAAAATTAAAGGTTATTATTTCTAAAATGTTTTAAATCCTCTATACTGTACTGTATCGGACCCAAAGATGATATATGGTTTTTGATGTATTGTTTGCCTTTTTGCCAAATCCGGGTCAGAATTTGGCCATCGGGTCCCAATTTTTTCCTTAACCCAAAAATCAGGTTAAAAATACCAAAAATAAACAAAAAAAATATCAGGAGAAATGGAAATGTGTTCATCTTAGCTTCGGATCCCATTCCATACGGTGGCAACAAGAGTTGCCGATAACCAGCAACTCTAGCGCATGTTCCAAAAGATCCTACTGGGCCCAACCACAACGACGATGTGTGAACACAGCGGTTGGGTGTTTTCCCTAACACAAGTTCCTGATACGGCGTCAATGACGCCAGATAACCCGCCTGTGCCATATTACGCCATTTTCCCCCACATCAAGTAATCGACTGGAAGGGCCTCGCGCGCTACTAATCTGGGAACTTGATGTAAACAAACAATAACTAGAGGTTAGCCGCTGCATAGCATCTACCACTTTAACTAAGGCAATATAATCGATAAAAACAGCAAAATGGGTCAGAAAATGGACGTGCATGAACATCTTCTAGTCGATTACTCGACGTACAGAAAAGTCACAAAAGAAAATGAAAAATGTTCATAATTAAATTCTTCACAACTTTTTTTTTGAACTATTTTTCCATAAAATAACGATTCGTAAGAAGAAATTACAAAAAACCTTAAAAATTGACCAAAAACTGTGAATAAAAAAAATTGAACCACTTTTGGCCTCTAAAACAATGTTTTTCGTGATCAGCGACCCAAAAGACTTCGGATACCGTTTCAAAAATATATAGCCCTTATAGTCCCTGACCGCCAGACTTATGTAACAATACATGAGCTGAAAGTTTCTATGCGAACTATACTCAACAGGGGTAGAAATAATTGGCTACTTAGAAGTTCGAATCATTGTGACTTTGGCAGGTAACAGGTAGCAAAAGTATATGAAATTACCAAAATCGTCAGAATATAAATTTAAAAAAAAAACTAATATTAGAACTAACACAAGTTCTGACACGGCGTCAATGACGCCAAATAACCCGCCTGTGCCATATTACGCCATTCTCCCCTACATCAAGTAATCGACTGGAAGGGCCTCGCGTGCTACTAATCTGGGAACTTGATGTAAACAAACAATAAAAAGAGGTTAGCCGCTGCATAGCATCTACCACTTTAACTCTGTATTTATAACTAATTAATTAAACCAACAAATGACTACAAACGGTGTTCTTGTAAAAACTCGAGTTTGTGCCAAAATAAATTAAAAAAATAGCTAAGCCCACATACGAAATTGTGTTATTTAATTATTAATCAATGTGGAATAATCTATTTTTTGCTACGAGCATTTGCTAGCAACGTGTTGGCCGTGAATGGACCTTGTGCTTTGGATGATTATTTGAATTATAAAGGGTTTATGGGTGGGAGAAATACGTCAAAAATTACCAATTAAATTGTCAACAAATTTTTGTTGGAAGTTCTTTTTTTAAAATAGGCGGAAATCGCGATATAATCGATAAAAACAGCAAAAGAGGTCAGGAAATGGACGTGCATGAACATCTTCCAGTCGATTACTCGACGTACAGAAAAGTCACAAAAAAAAAATGAAAAATGTTCGTAATTAAGGTTTCTACAACTTTTCTTTGAACTATTTTTCCATAAAATAACGATTCATAGAAAGAAATTATAAAAAACCTTAAAAAATGACCAAAAAGTGCGAATTAAAAAAATTTGAACCACTTTTGGCCTCTAAAACAATGTTTTTCTTAGCTCTTATAGTCCCTGGCCGCCAGACTTATGTCACAATACATGAGCTGAAAGTTTCTCTGCGAAATATACTCAACAGGGGTAGAAATAATTGGCTACTTAGAAGTTCGAATCATTGTGACTTTGGCAGGTAACAGGTAGCAAAAGTATATAAAATTACCCAAAATCGTCACAATATAAATTTAAGCAAAAAAAAACTAATATTTGAACTCTGCAACCTTTGTGTCGTCACACAGCTTTCTAGTCTGACGAGAACTTTTAATCGTTATTACGCCGAAACTGTTTTTTTCTGAGGAAAGATATTTGGGATATTGTCCTTTAATAGCAAAGATAGAGATTTGACGTCTTTCTAAATAAAAAAAGTTCTAAGCAAGGGGCCCACTACAATTACAATTTAATTAAGTTTAAGAGTATCTGGAGAGGACCTGCCACGAAACTAAGTGTCTGGAAATATACGACGTGATTTCTAATACTATCCCGCAAAAAATCTTAAAAAAAGCTCTGTACTAAGTAGCAATTTTCAACCCTTCTGCTACTTTTGCTACCTGTTACTTGCTAAAGCCACGATGATCCGAATTTATTAGTAGATAATCGTTCCTACCCACTGACCTTCATATGGACCGGCGAAGGGTATCAGATGCGCAGTTTAAAAGTTAAATTTTATGGGCGAAAAAATGTGTCCGTGCGCTGTGGCGGTAGTCATCGCTAAAGGGTCTTAAATCATGCGCATAAAGGACCGGAAGACCGATTTTATTTACACGTTTGTCGCCGACCAGTTCCGTACTGGCCGCTTGTGTTAGGTTTTTGGGCTGACTTATTTTGTGATTTGTGAAAATTTATATAATTAGCAAAAGCAAAACCCTTTAACTATACAGAAAGCGTTTAAACTTCGTCGTTTTTGAACTGACATAAAACGTGTAAACTAGACACTCACGCGTTTAATCGATTCAAAACCGTTTCACGGCGGTACAAGGGCTGAGTCTTGAAACAAACCCTATTTTTATTAGCCCCTATTTTTGCTATTCTAATTTTGTGATATTAATTTTGTTACCTTATTGTTTATATTACTACCTAGCATAATTTAAATATGTATAGAAACGCAAAATAAAAAAAAAACAGTATCTAAATATAGACAAAGAGTTATTTGTGCAACTAGTTGGAAAAACCACTATTTTTTGTAACGAGCAGAGCAAAAAAATGTAAGTTAAATAGTGTTTTCCAACGCGTTTCACACAATATTTCTTCTTATTTTAGCACACCACACCAGACATGAAGAGAAGACCTCCCTTAGTTACTCGTACGTTCACTACATCGGGAATGTTTAACCGACGCAATTCGCACAGCTGGGCAAGACAAAATCCCAGGAAATTTCAAGAGATTAAATATCTCTTGAAATTTCCTGGAGTTTTGCCACTTGTGGCATCGGGTAATCATTCCGAGTATGAGTTGACTTCATCCGTCAAAGAATCGTTTGAAATAGGGTAGGATCGTTATCTTGTTCATGGATTAAAATTTGGGAAACAAATTAAAAGTGAAGTTCCTTTTGTTCACGTGTTAAATGCTGCACTTGAAGAACGTGATATGGAATATACTTAAAATATTTCAGTGTCATTTAAACCGTCGCATAGGTTACTCTTCTTCAAGTATCTAACTGCGTCAGTAATTGACTTTATAGGATACAAAGTGAAATAATTTAGAATCGCTCGATCCCGGTTTCTTTTTCTCATTGTAGTCATTTTTCTAATATGTAACGATTTTGTTGCTTCGAATAAGACCTTCAGTTTTAAAATCGTTTTTACTGATATATTTCGGTGGAAATTTGCAACATATCTTCGTTGTGTTTCCATGGCGTTTTCTCCACATTTATAATAGATAGTTATAATTTAAAGCCGTTCTTCTGATGAAAACCTCATTATAAAACTACTTTAAAAAGTAATAAACGTATTTTTAAAATTCTTGACTTTGACAAGTAAGCACCTGTGACCTGTGGCGATCAGGTTTTTTCAGGGGAAACTATCCTTTTAGTATCATGCAGTTTTCAGACAATTGCTGCAGAACCGCAGGAAATAAACCCAGCAACCACTAAATCACCGAATTCCTCTTGAAAATCTCTATCTATTGATAAAAAAATATACGGGGTATTTTAATAAAAGAATACGTCATTCGTGCTTTTACTTTTTTGTTTTTGTTTAAAATGTTTTTCTGATTAGATTATTGTATTCTATGGAAAAAAATAAACGACATGGCTATATACTCGTTTTTTAAAAAGTGCAGGAAAGTTCAAAAATAAAGCCCTGTTTACTTTAAAATGAATAACCCTGTACTGCATTTGTAATGTAAATATTTTACCCTACGTTACAATAAATGTTAGTTTATAAATTTAATTATAAGCTTTACTAGGACAGGCTAATACTGATTGAATTAATGACTGGTATCAAAAATATATGTATATCGATCATTGCTGGTATGTAATAGTTAAGTTATCTGTAATCTAATATTCCGCAGGTTATGTTATAATATACTATTATTTAGGGAAGTATGAATGGACTAATAATTCTACTTTAAAAGTTTAATATTGTTGATATATTTGTGAGATTTAAAATATTAATTTAGTTAGCATAAAAGATAGGTATATTATTTTAAGAATTATTACTTACTATCCAATGTTGATGGAATCAATTATAAACAATCAATGTGGCCTCTTCAGATTTTTAAACTAAATCAAACTTTTCCTTTAGGTACAACAATAATTTGCTTTACAGATACAGAACATCCAATTATATACCAGGTGTCCAAATAAGAAAGGACGCTGGCGGTATCTCGGAAACTATTTATTGCATATTGTTGGTGAAAAAGTATTTTTGGTAAAAATGGTCAAGAGAAATAGGTAAAAACTATTTTTAAGTTTTTAAAACTAACCACAATGATGAATTAAAAGACCTATTTTTTCTCCCAAATTGGCTGTATTAGGTACAATTTTAATTACATCATCAGAAACACTACCTAATTCTGCATCAGTTTAATTAAGGACTTTTTGTCGTATTTTCAAAAATAAGGGTGGGAAGATGATAAATAATGAAATTTTTAAATAACTCTATCTCCCATATCTTTTATAGGGTACTCGTTTGATAGAAAATTTAAAGCTTATTTAAATGTCGTCCTTTTTGGTGTTGGCTAGTTTGTAGATCACCAACTAGAGGTCGTTGTTTAAGAAAAACTCGGTTATTTGGGATTTTCTCAGAAAATTTAATTCGACAATATATTTAATTAATAATTTTTTTATTGTAGGTAGGTAAAAAAGAAAAAAAATACCTACACTCTGGTGAAAACCGCGTTTTGATATCTGCATTCGTTTTTAGGTTATTTCAAATAACCTGTTTTTCAAATATTAAAAACTATTTTTTTTTTGTAAATTGTATGCGGAAAAGTAAAATCTTTTAGTTTTTAGAACATAAATTAGTATCTAATTGCTTATAATAGTTACATATTTGAAGAAACTAAATTTTGAATTAATTTTGCAGTCTTTTAATAACATTTATTAAATAAAATAATCCTAATTTACCAAATGTAAGAACATATTTTTAATAACTCCATATAATTTTTTACGAATCCATAGCAACTAACTAATTGTTTATGCATCTATCAAAAATTAGTTTTCTGTCACGCATTTTTCAACCAAATTGGAGAAACATTTTCAATGGATTCTGACGACGATTTACCAGCATCGATTATCGAAGCAGCAGAAATAGCAAGTGTAGATCTCCTGCCCATGAGATCCCGTCACAGGTATGAAAAAGAATTTGTTATGTTTGAGAGCTGATGTCAAAGTAAGGGTGTGAAGTCTTATAAAGAAGAGATTTTTCTGGCCTATTTCTCTTATTTATCAAAAACATGTAAACCCAATACATTATGGTCTAGATACTCTATGCTAAAATGTATCATTAAGTTACGAAAGAACATAGATTCAAGCAAGTTTTTTAAAGTGACGGCCTACCTTTAAAAACAAAGCGTTGGTTTTAGACCCAAAAAGGCTAATGTCTTCTTAAAAGAAGAAATATCAAAATTCATGGATAAAGCGCCAGATGATACTTATTAACAGATAAAAGTGGCTACGATTTTTAGCTTAGCGGGCGCTTGTCGTAGAGAGGAGTTAACAAAAATATGTCTGGACCATATGGAAGATCAAGGAAATTTACCGAAACTATCCAGAAACAACCGTCAATGCCATCTTCCAATGTACTTAACCTCTTGGTTTTAGAAACTACTTCCATAGTTGCAAAAGATTGGCTCATCAGGAACCCAACGCCGCCGCCGTCAGCGTTTTCTACAGAAAAGCAACTCGCGTCAACAATCCAAATATTTTAATCATAAAACTTTTAAATTATGTTGGTTTTTCCTTTTGCTTGTAGAAAAAATATTGTTCCTAACACTTGCGGAAAGTAACTTATCCGCTCTTGGCTGCTTACCCGTACCGTTACTTTAGCCGCGTGCGGAAAAGTATCACTTTCGCACTTGTTAGGAAAATAACTATTAAAGTTTGTATTGTATCCACTGAAGAACAGAATAAAAAATAAAAATCGTATAAATGCCGTGATAGGCGCATTTATTATTTCTAATCTAGATATTAGTCCAGTAGGCTTTAAAATAAAAACGAGAACATAAGATTGGAAAACGGCATTACTTATTTAGGTTGACAGTTGTGAGTTCCAATCCAGTTTTTAAATTCTATAATAAGGCAACACCTATTAAAAAATTAGATTGGAATTGACAACTTAAATAAGTCATGTCGTTTTCCAATCTTTTGTTCTTGTTTTATTTCCAAGTCTACTTGACTAATATCACAGGTTTACAAAAAATAAAAGTCATGCTCTTTCAAGAAAACTATGTGATCCATAAGTATTTTGCCGCGGTAAACACGAATCTTAGGTCCGTTTGACCCCGTCACGTCACAATTTTTTTAAACAGCGGACAAGCTCAAAATTCATGATATAAAAAATATGATATTCAGTTGGTGTAAATTTTTTTAACTTTAACTTTTTTTGCCGGAATTTACTTTTTCAAGTGTCTCGAGTGTTTTCCCAGTTAAACGACAATTCCTAAAGCGATTTGAGACAAAAAACATAACCTTAAAAATACTACTTATCGAAAATACAGTATCCCTTTGCTAAAAGTGATGTCTTGATGGAATTGGACATTTTAAGAAGTTTTTATTGTTTCTAGTATTTCCCCCCTTTGATGATACTCTTCTAAAGATTTGGACCGAGAAACATAACCTTAAAAATACATGTTATTGAAAACTCAGTGCCCTTTAGCTAAAAGTGATTTCAGCTGCGACTTTTTGGTTGGAACTGCACGCTTTAAAGAGTTTTAATTGTTTCTAGTATTTCCCCCCTTCGAAGGTACTTTTCCGATGGATTTGGGTCGAGAAGCATAACTTCAAAAGCGATAAAACTGTATTTAGGTGGTGGTATAAATACTTTAAAAAGTAATAAACGTATTTTTAAAATTCTTGACTTTGACAAGTAAGCACCTGTGACCGTGGCGATCAGGTTTTTTCAGGGGAAACTATCCTTTTAGTATCATGCAGTTTTCAGACAATTGCTGCAGAACCGCAGAAAATAAACCCAGCAACAATTATATCACCGAATTCCTCTTGAAAATCTCTATCTATTGATATAAAAATATATAGGGTATTTCATTAAAAAAATACGTTACTCGTGCTGTAATTTTTTTGTTTTTGTTTTAAATGTTTTTCTGATTAGAATATTGAATTCTATGAAAAAGATTACACGACATGGCTATATATTCGTTTTTTTTTTTAAAGTGCAGGAAAGTTCAAAAATAAAGCCCAGGTTTACTTTAAAATGAATAACCCTGTACTGCATTTGTAATGAAAATATTTTACCCTACGTTACAATAAATGTTAGTTTATAAATTTAATTATAAGCTTTACCAGGACAGACTACTACTGATAGAATTAATGACTGGTATCAAAAATATATGTATATCGATCATTGCTGGTATGTAATAGTTAAGTTATCTGTAATCTAATATTCCGCAGGTTATGTTATAATATACTATTATTTAGGGAAGTATGAATGGACTAATAATTCTACTTTAAAAGTTTAATATTGTTGATATATTTGTGAGATTTAAAAAATTAATTTAGTTAGCATAAAAGATAGGTATATTATTTTAAGAATTATTACTTACTATCCAATGTTAATGGAATCAATTATAAACAGCCGAAGTTAAGTAAAACTCATTAGACGGCCCTCTTTTGGCAATCAATGTGGCCTCTTCAGATTTTTAAACCAAATCAAACTTTTCCTTTAGGTACAACAATAATTTGCTTTACAGATACAGAACATCCAATTATATACCAGGTGTCCAAATAAGAAAGGACCTGGCGGTATCTCGGAAACTATTTATTGCATATCGTTGGTGAAAAAGTATTTTTGGTAAAAATGGTCAAGAAAAATAGGTAAAAATTATTTTAAAGTTTTTTAAATAACCACAATGATAAATTAAAAGACCTATTTTTTCTCCCAAATTGGCTGGTATTAGGTACAATTTTAATAACATCATTAGAAACTCTAACTAATTCTGCATCAGTTTGATTAAGGACTTTTTGTCGTATTTTCAAAAATAAGGGTGGGGGAAGATGATAAAAAATGCAATTTTTAAATAACTCTATATCCCATATCTTTTATAGAAAGTGGGTTAAGAGGGTAGGTACTCGTTTGATAGAAAATTTAAAGCTCATTTAAATGTTGTCCTTTTTGGTGTTGGCTAGTTTGTAGCTCACCAACTAGAGGTCGTTGTTTAAGAAAAACTCGGTAATTTGGGATTTTCTCAAGAAAATTTAATTCGACAATATATTTAATTAATAATTTTCTTTATTGTAGGTAGGTAGAAAAGAAAAAAAAATACCTACACTTGGGAAAACCGCATTCGTTTTTAGGTTATTTCAAATACGAAAAACTTTTTTTTTTTGTACAAGCTTGCGTAAAACTATACTTTTCCGCACTAATCTGTATGCGGAAAAGTAAAATCTTTTAGTTTTCGGAACATAAATTAGTATCTAATTGCTTATAATAGTTATATAGTATTTGAAGAAACTAAATTTTGCATTAATTTTGCAGTCTTTTTATAACATTTATTAAATAAAATAATCCTAATTTACCAAATGTAAGAACAAATTTTTAATAACTCCATATAATTTTTTACGAATCCATAGCAACCAACTCATGATACTATTACTCGAGAAGATAAACCCACGCGCATGAGATAAGCCTATCTCTCTCGCCGCTGATCACTCGATGACAATTTCCCAAAACGGAGTTTTAATATGGCTTCGATTTCGGTTTAGAAGTTCGATGGATGTAGTGTATTGTTTATTTATTTTTTGAAGAAACCCAGATTTTGTAACTTAGCGTAAAATTGACCACATTTTTAACAATTTTAATGGGGATCATTAAAGTTGACTAAAAATTATTTAAAATCCAAAATGTATTTAGCCAAATCTGTATTTTAAAATTCTAATGTTAAATAGAGATATTAAAAAAACAAAGTAAGAAAGAAAAGTTATAAAATAGATTAATTAAATTTGGTTTTCTTGTGTAAATTTGTTAATTTTCAATTATATATTCTTAAAAAAATAAACAGAATTGTTAAACATTACAGTGTCATTTTCTTAACACCTCTACCCATAAGCAATATAAAAATATAGACTATCCTTTATAGGTAGGTATAGCGCATAAAACTCAATAAAAATTTAAAAATGGTCACAATACGCTGTATATTAATCCCTCTTTTGTTTTATTTTTTTTTGCAACATAACAAAATATGTACTGATATTTTTCTGCAGAAGTATTAGTCTAAAGTTGGTAACTAAATTTATTTAAATAAAAACCATAAATAATTTTTTTGCGCTATAAAGTATTATTAGTTTATTATTAATTAACAAACCTTTAGACTTTTCATATTGCATATGTTTAAATTAAAATACTTTAAATAATTATAATCGTTTGTTGTTCGTTTTTTAAACCTTAATCAATGTCAAACGGGCATTTATATTATTTATTCTATACCTTATTTTTAAAGGCTTATTATCATAGCACGGATCCTAAATCCCACATACAATTAAGGAAATATCTTACATACTTATAATAATCATATAATATCTCATACCCAATATATAATAATCATAAGTAATGCCAAAATACAATAAACGTTAAAAAAGGCTTTAAAACACTGCTTTCCCAACCGACAAGCAGAATTTTTGTCATCGAGTGACGTCATGCGCAACGTCGTACGAAATTGAATCGCCAAGTGGGTTTATCTTCTCGAGTAATAGTATCATGCAACCAACTAATTGTTTATGCATCTATCAAAAATTAGTTTTCTGTCACGCATTTTTCAACCAAATTGGAGAAACATTTTCAATGGATTCTGACGACGATTTACCAGCATCGATTATCGAAGCAGCAGAAATAGCAAGTGTAGATCTCCTGCCCATGAGATCTCGTCACAGGTATGAAAAGAATTTTTATTTTTTTAGAGCTGGTGTCCGAAGGGTGTGAAGTTTTTTAAAGAAGATACTGGCCCATTTTTTTATTTATCAAAAACATGTAAATCCAATACATTATGGTCTAGATACTCTATGCTAAAATGTATTATTAAGTTACGAAAAAACATAGATGTAAGCAAAATTTTTTAAAATGACGGCCTACCTTTTTAAAAACAAAGCGTTGGTTTTAGACCCAAAAGGCTAAAGTTTTTTTTAAAAAAGAAATATCAAAGTTCATGGATAAAGCGCCAGATGATACTTTTTTACATATAAAAGTGACAAAGATTCGTTAGGAAATAATATTTTAATCATAAATCTTTAAAATTATTTTGGGTTTTTTCCCTTTTTGCTTGTAGAAAAAATATTGTACCTAACACTTGCGGAAAGAACCGCTCTTGGCTGCTCACCCGTACCGAACTTTAGCCGCGTGCGGAAAAGATCACTTTCCGCACTTGTTAGGAAAATAACTATTAAAGTTTGATTGATCCAAAAAGAACAGAATAAAAAATTAAAAATCATTTGAATGCCGTGATTTGCTTTTTATTAATTCTAATCTAGATATTAGTTCAGTAGGTTTTAAAATAAAAACGAGAAAAAAAAGATTGAAAAGGCATGATTTTTGGGGGTTTGACAGTTGTCAGTTTCAATCCAGTTTTTAAATTATATAAAAGGAAAACACCTTTAAAAAATTGGTTTTAATTGACAACTGTCAACTTAAATAAGTCATGTCGTTTTAATCTTTTGTTTTTGTATTATTTCCAGGTCTACTTGACTAATTTTACAGGTTTAAAAAAAAAATTAAAGTCATGCTCTTTCAAGAAAACTATGTGATCCATAAGTATTTTGCCCGGTAAACAGGTCTGAGGTCCGTTTGACCCCATCACGTCACAATTTTTTTTTTGAACAGCGGACAAGCTAAAATTCATGATATAAAAATATGATATTCAGTTGGTGTAAAGTTTTTTAACTTTAACTTTTTTGGGAATTTACTTTTTAAGTGTCTCGAGTGTTTTCCCAGTTAAACGAGAATTCCTCAAGCGATTTAAGACAAAAACATAACCTTAAAAATACTACTTATCGAAAATATAGTATCCCTTTGCTAAAAGTGATGTCCACTTTGAATGTCTTGATGGAATTGGACATTTAAGTTTTTATTGTTTCCAGTAGTTCCCCCCTTTGATGATACTCACCTAAAAGATTTGGACCGAGAAACATAACCTTAAAAATATATGTTATTGAAAACTCAGTGCCCTTTTGCTAAAAGTCATTTCAGCTGCGACTTTTTGGTTGGAACTGCACACTTTAAAGAGTTTTTATTGTTTCTAGTATTTCCCCCCTTCAAAGGCACCTTTCCAATGGATTTGGGTCTAGAAACATAACCTCAAAAGACTGTGATGGCGATAAAACGGTATTCAGGTGGTATAAATGATGTCTACTTTCATATGTTTGATGAAAAGCCCAGTTCAGAGTGCCGTAAGTATGTTTACCCTTCACGGACACCCTGGCAGTTGATAAAGTGCCAAAATCATAACCTCAAAAGCCCGTGCTAGCGATAAAACCGTGCTTGTTTTGAGTGTAACTTTTAAAATTCATTTTCGGCACACTCGCTTATGGGATCTACATCTACATGGAAAATGAATTTTAAAGTTTAGACCTAGTGAGAGGCAAGGCCACTTACTCAAAACAAGTACAGTTTTATCGCTATCACGGGCTTTTCAGGTAATGTTTTTGGCACTCTATTAACTGCCAGGGTGTCCGTGGAGGGTAAACATATTTACGGCACTTTAAACTGGGCTTTCCATCAAAAATATGAAAGTATCATTTATACCACGTGGATACCGTTTTATCGCTATCACAGTCTTTTAAGGTTATGTTTCTCGGCCCAAATCCATCGGGAAGGTACCTTCGGAGGAAGGAAATACTAGAAACAATAACAACGCTTTCAAATGTACAGATTCAACAAAAAAGTCGCGTTTTTTTTTTGGCGTAGAACCAGGTCAGGTTCCTTTGAGTATGTCACCGGGCACATGAAATCGATTTCACGACATTTTTTTGTGGTCTCGAACTTTTTAAATGAATAAAAAGAGATTTTTTAAATTTAAAATACAATATATATATTTTTTTGTTTCCACCGCCATAACTTTAAAACTATCAAAGATACCGAATTTTTTTTGTGTCAAATTAAAGCCCACACTGTAGCGCTTTTAACCTTATAAACTGTTTGGGCACAATTTGCACTTTTATTCCAAAAATTTATATTTTTTGTATTGAAATTTTGACCAATCGATAAACTTTTTTATTTTTAAAAATATTTTTATACATGCAGCGAAAAAAATATAGCCCATTAATAACAAAAGTTTTTGAAAAAAACATTTTTTTCCTAGAGCGTATCGTTTGGCAACAGCGATTTTTTTTTCAGACGTAAAAATGAGTACGTTTATGTCTACAAAGTTAATCAGATATAGGTTTCATCTGATCCAAAACCTTTAATCCCAAATTTTAATCCACAGTCGTTTATGCCACAATAATTTAATCTTTAAAATAATCCCGTTTTGATCCGATAAAATTTTGACATAAAACATATGATCTTTTCAACTTCAGCCGTTAGAAATGTCAAGTCACCCAAGACTTAACCTCCATTCCATTTGTGTTTAGTTTTATCCTCATTATTTACTTAATATTGCAAAACAAATATGAAGAAAAGCTCAAGATAAACAAAAAAAAACCACAAAAACAAAAAATGAAAATTTCTAACCCCAAAATCCAAAGTTAACTTAGGTACAAACTTCGTCAGTCTGAATCCAAATCTGTTTACACCGTCGTGTGTACTGCAGCACGATCCGCCCGACAAAAGTCCAATCCAGCAAAACAAGAGAATTACTTTATTGACTATATCGGATGGAAATTCAACCCGAAAACGTTTATACCGGCCATTTTGACAGATAACAGAATTTTTATCGGACGCAAGGAGCATAAACTACTCAATGTTATCGGGACCCAATAGACCCCGCATGCGGATAGCGTGCGTAGTAATACATTAGTAGTGGTGGTTATCGAAATTTAGAGTGTGCTGTATGTATTTAGAATTTTAAAACAATGAAGCGAATTATTTGTAAGAAAATTGTGTATGATGAATACAAATCTGTTTTACAAAGACCTGTAAAACAAGGGTTGTTATCATTACTATCAAGTCTCAAAAAAGGCGGACAATCTAGCAAAAGAAATTCTGTAAAAAAATGATGTTTTAAATGGCAAATTAAAATAAAATATCATAGACTGTCGTAAATCTTTTAACAAATTCTCAAAACTATTATTATAATTTAATCAACGTGACCGGTTTCAAATTATTGTGGCACTAAACAAATGCGATAGTTTCAATATTAGAAAAATGTATTTTTTTTGCAAAACTAGTAAAAAAAAAAAAGAAGAAAAGTTAAATAAAAAATCTTTTTAAACAAGTAATTTAAATATTAATATGTACCTATATAGTATAGTTGGTACCTTTATATTTTATTAGTTTATATTTTAAACTGAAACAAAATACGAATTTTAATTTTATCCTTATAAATAATGTTTAGTATTTTTTTTTTTAATAGTACTGAATTTTTTGGTGTGAAAAGCCCTATCAAAAAATTAATAAAGCTCCAGAAATAAAAATGACATTAATATGATATCTAAATTACGTGGCTATGAAGATTTATTTGCGTTTGATGAGAAATATCATAAATTATGTTACAGCCACAGGTTTCCGAACCTATCCGAAAATAGTTCGACAATATCTACCTCTTCTGCGAGTATTGGTAGTGATGTTCAGATAGATCTTTTCCTTCCTAAAGAAATGTTCAAAATTTAAACTCTATTTTAAGAGCTGCTGCCATAATACGTAGTGCAGTTGTAAGGAGTGTAAATCTCGTTCCTGCCATAACATTGTTAAAGATTTTGAGGCAGAAATGGATTAAATTTACAAAGAATCCTAATAATGAAGCGCCTGAATAACTACTTAAATATTACATTTTTGGATCTGGTAAAGAAAATCACCCACGGAATTGGACGATTTTCAAATTTGCAATGTAAAATATACTATAAGTATTATTATTTAAGACAAAAAATGCGGATAAAGTGATTTTCACCAAGAAAAGGGCACTAATCTGTATGCGGAAAAGTAAAGTCTTTTAGTTTTCGGAACATAAATTAGTATCTAATTGCTTATAATAGTTATAAATTTGAAGAAACTAAATTTTGCATTAATTTTGCAGTCTTTTTATAACATTTATTAAATAAAATAATCCTAATTTACCAAATGTAAGAACAAATTTTTAATAACTCCATATAATTTTTTACGAATCCATAGCAACCAACTAATTGTTTATGCATCTATCAAAAATTAGTTTTCTGTCACGCATTTTTCAACCAAATTGGAGAAACATTTTCAATGGATTCTGACGACGATTTACCAGCATCGATTATCGAAGCAGCAGAAATAGCAAGTGTAGATCTCCTGCCCATGAGATCCCGTCACAGGTATGAAAAAGAATTTGTTATTTTTGAGAGCTGGTGTCCAAGTAAGGGTGTGAAGTCTTTTAAGGAAGATATTTTTCTGGCCTATTTCTTTTATTTATCAAAAACATGTAAATCCAATACATTATGGTCTAGATACTCTATGCTAAAATGTATTATTAAGTTACGAAAAAACATAGATGTAAGCAAGTTTTTAAAAGTGACGGCCTACCTTTAAAAACAAAGCGTTGGTTTTAGACCCAAAAAGGCTAAAGTCTTTTTTAAAAAAGAAATATCAAAGTTCATGGATAAAGCGCCAGATGATACTTATTTACATATAAAAGTGACTACGATTCGTTAGGAAATAATATTTTAATCATAAATCTTTAAAATTATGTTGGTTTTTCCTTTTGCTTGTAGAAAAAATATTGTACCTAACACTTGCGGAAAGAACCGCTCTTGGCTGCTCACCCGTACCGTAACTTTAGCCGCGTGCGGAAAAGTATCACTTTCCGCACTTGTTAGGAAAATAACTATTAAAGTTTGTATTGTATCCACTAAAGAACAGAATAAAAAATTAAAAATCATTTGAATGCCGTGATTGGCGCATTTATTAATTCTAATCTAGATATTAGTTCAGTAGGTTTTAAAATAAAAACGAGAACAAAAGATTGGAAAACGGCATGACTTATTTAGTTTGACAGTTGTCAGTTTCAATCCAGTTTTTAAATTATATAATAAGGCAACACCTATTAAAAAATTGGATTGAACTTGACAACTGTCAACTTAAATAAGTCATGTCGTTTTCCAATCTTTTGTTTTTGTATTATTTCCAGGTCTACTTGACTAATATTACAGGTTTACAAAAAAAATTAAAGTCATGCTCTTTCAAGAAAACTATGTGATCCATAAGTATTTTGCCGCGGTAAACATGGTCTGAGGTCCGTTTGACCCCATCACGTCACAATTTTTTTTGAACAGCGGACAAGCTCAAAATTCATGATATAAAAAAATATGATATTCAGTTGGTGTAAAGTTTTTTAACTTTAACTTTTTTTGCCGGAATTTACTTTTTGAAGTGTCTCGAGTGTTTTCCCAGTTAAACGAGAATTCCTCAAGCGATTTAAGACAAAAACATAACCTTAAAAATACTACTTATCGAAAATATAGTATCCCTTTGCTAAAAGTGATGTCCACTTTGAATGTCTTGATGGAATTGGACATTTAAGTTTTTATTGTTTCCAGTATTTCCCCCTTTGATGATACTCTACTAAAGGATTTGGACCGAGAAACATAACCTTAAAAATATATGTTATTGAAAACTCAGTGCCCTTTTGCTAAAAGTGATTTCAGCTGCGACTTTTTGGTTGGAACTGCACACTTTAAAGAGTTTTTATTGTTTCTAGTATTTCCCCCCTTCAAAGGCACCTTTCCAATGGATTTGGGTCTAGAAACATAACCTCAAAAGACTGTGATGGCGATAAAACGGTATTCAGGTGGTATAAATGATGTCTACTTTCATATGTTTGATGAAAAGCCCAGTTCAGAGTGCCGTAATTATGTTTACCCTTCACGGACACCCTGGCAGTTGATAAAGTGCCAAAATCATAACCTCAAAAGCCCGTGCTAGCGATAAAACCGTGCTTGTTTTGAGTGTAACTTTTAAAATTCATTTTCGGCACACTCGCTTATGGGATCTACATCTACATGGAAAATGAATTTTAAAGTTTAGACCTAGTGAGAGGCAAGGCCACTTACTCAAAACAAGTACAGTTTTATCGCTATCACGGCTTTTCATAATGTTTTGGCACTCTATTAACTGCCAGGGTGTCCGTGGAGGGTAAACATATTTACGGCACTTTAAACTGGGCTTTCCATCAAAAATATGAAAGTATCATTTATACCACGTGGATAGTTTTATCCTATCACATCTTTTAAGTTATGTTTCTCGGCCCAAATCCATCGAAGGTACCTTCGGAGGAAGGAAATACTAGAAACAATAACAACGCTTTAAAATGTGCAGATTCAACAAAAAAGTCGCAGCTTATATCACTTTTAGCAAAAGGACATTGAGTTTTCGATAACATGTATTTTTTAGGTTATGTTTCTCAGTCCAAATACATCAGGAGAGTATCAGCGGAGAGGGAAAATATTGGAAACAATAGAAACTCTTCAAAATGTTCAATCATATCAAAACATTCAAAGTGGACATCACTTTTAGTAAAGGGATATTGTATTTGTCGATATGTGGTAATTTTGATGTTATGTTTTTTGACCCAAATCGCTTGAAAAAGTGTCGTTTAACAAGAAAAATATTCGGGTCACTTCGAAAAGTGTATTCTAGCAAAAAAAAGTTTAAGTTGAAAAAAATTACACCAATTGAATATCATATTTTTGATATCATGAATTATGAGGGTCTGTCCGCTGTTTAAAAAAAACTGTGACGAGATAAATGCGGTAAAATACTTAAAGATCACATTTTATTTTTGTAAACCTGTGTATTTAGATAAATGTCCCAATCACGGCACTTTCATATTTTTGATTGTTCATTCTGTTCCCTGGTGGATGATTCAATAGAGACTATAAAATAGTTTTCAGTATTTTTTTTTAGTATACAGTAATTATTTTCTTACTCTGTCACAAATATATTATTTATCATTTGAAAAACAGGTAACATTGAAATAACTTGAAAACGAATGCAGATATCAAAACGCGGTTTTCGCCAAAGTGTAGGTATTTTTTTGTTTTTTCTTTTAAACCTATATTAAATAAATATATCGTCGTAGTTAACTTTCATGAAAAAATCTTGAGAAACCGAGTTTTCCTTAAACAACGCCTTTTAGTTGGTGAACTATACACTAGCCGACAACGAAAAGGATGAAATTTAAAAGAGCCATAAATTTTCTTTCAAACAAGTATCACTCGAATCACTTTCGTTAAAAGATGTGGAAGATAAAGCTATTTAAAAGTTGCAATATTAATAATTTTTTCCTACCCTTATTATTGGAAATACGACAAAAAGTCCTCTACCAAACTGGTGCAGAATTGGATAGGGTTTTTGCTGATGTTAACAAAATTGTACCTTATACTAGCTAATTTTTGATAAAAAAACAGATTTTTTTAATTAACCGTTGCGGTTGCGCCATCTCGCGGAAGTTTTGGGAACTTAAAAATAATTTGTAGCTATTTTTCTTTACTAAAAATACTCTTTCCCCAACGCTGTGGGATAAATAGTTTCCGAGCTACAGTCGACGTCCTTTCTTATTTCGACACCCGGTACAATAAATAATTTAAACAAAAATAAATTAGGGTTTCTTGGTTTGTAAATTCCCACTAAAAGGTTAAATTATAGAGATACTTTAAAATATATTTGATTTTTTAATTAAAAAATTTAATAACCATACTTTTTCACAGAATCATAATTCACCTTCTTTTTTATGGACTTTATTATATATTATATTTATACCCATTGTTAATGGTTTTTTGTTTATATTAAAGCATAAAGCTGCTTTCTATTGTGTGTAAAGATAATTGGATTTATTGTATATTGTTATTTCTGTAGGTTTATACATAACAATGGAAAAACAATTTTTGAAAATCTTTTTTGTTACAGTTAGAAAAAACCAGTATTCATAATAAACAGTCGTATTTAAACCTAGAGTTAAATTTTTTATAATTTGAGTTATGCTCTCATGACAATGGTTTTATTATGGGTTAAACTTAAAATAGATATATTAGAATAACACCACTTATTTTTTTTAATTTAATCCTTTATTGGATCATATTATTTACGAGTGTACAAAAAACCGAATTATTATTTTAAAAAAGTTTATTCTTTTAAATTAAGCAAAATGTAAAATAATCTAAATAATTGTTGTAGTTATTTTAAAACTTTTTTCGTTGAATTTCTAGAAACTTAAAACCTCTATCATATAATTAAAGTTTCACTACATTATTATGAACAATGTTTGGTTAGTTTATTTTTTAAATACCATTATATCAAGTTTTTACATTAAAGTTATAATTTACAATATTTTTTCTATAAACGTATTAAAAAATTCAGTGTTTGACACTATCTAGATGCCTTAAAAATCTTAGTTTGAAAGGTAACGTCAACGTTTATTTATTTACCAACATTTATATTAATTGTTCAATTTAAACAACTTTAAAAACAAATTTGGATGTTAAGTGTTTAGTTCTAAAATTTTGCCCTGCGGCATTTGATTTTTTATTCTTAAAGGGGCACTAATATACTGATGAGATTAACAAGGCGTTTTTTTAAGTGAGGTACTAAAAATGAGAACGGGGCCCATAAATAGCAACAAAATAACTTCTTAAATTCTTTTCATGACATCGTCATTCACTTTATGGTGGCTAGTAAATTTTTCAAAAGAATTCCTTGGTATTTATAGTGGCCATTTTGCTTTTAAAAGCAGTTTTCTAAACGTCTTCTGTTGCAATTTAAATTTGGTAAAATGACATTGTCTGCTTAATGGTTGCAAAATTCATTTATTTTGGCAATTTTGTCGAGGATGTCTATTATATTGAAAACTGAGTATCCATTATCAACCGTTCTCAGGTTGGTTTTGCTGTAGTACACCAAAATAGCTCATTTGATTTAATTTAAGAAGCATTCGATTTTTTTGTATAGTGATTCTATTAAGGCAATGTGTAGTACTACAGTAGTTTTTTAATCAGTTTTGTCCAGGGCAGCTGATTTTATGCCTTAGTTCTGGTTAGCTAGGTATTTGTTATCCTCAAAGCATAATTGCTTTCTTAATCTATTTTACAGGTTATTTAATTTGGGCTACTAGGTAAAGTTTAAGCTAAATAAAATAGTATTGAGTTTTTCTAATAATATGTATTGTGTTAAACCAGTGGTCGCCAACCTTTTCAATGTGTTGAACTACTTTCATAATTTTGGAATAAAGAGTGAGCTACCTACGTAAGCCAACCTAAATTAAATAATATACCGGTATATTCGACGTATACGTTTTTATTTTACTAATACGTTCTAATAAACTAATGACTTATAGTACTTATTTATACATATCCTATTACAAAACTCATAAATACATCCATATTTATATCTACCAATTATACCAATATTTTTACGCAGCCATAATGGCATGTAACATACAATTTGATAAAAGTGAATACAGTTAACAAAAAAGTAATGCACTATTTTAAGCAAAAACATGTGCAGATAAAAAATTTATTACATGTTTAATGAGAAAGTTGACATTCAGTGTCATAGATATTTTTTTAATGTTTGGAGTATACAGTTGATAGTCATTCGAATACAATTATCCAAATGTTCATCTGTAAATCGACTGCGATATTTGTTCTAAATTAACTTCATATTAAATAAAGAACATTCACACAAATACCTAAAACTTAATAAAGCTTTAACTTTTAAGGCAACACGACATAGAACTGAATACTTGTCTTTACCAGCCGCCAAGTGATAGTTTAAATTAATTGTAAGTTAAGAAGTTAGTTATGGTTGCCGTCATATTTTGGTTCTTCTGATTACAATGCTAATTGGTATAACTAATTCTTCTGAATTACCCCCTACTTTGTTTAAATTAATTTGTAAATAAATTTTTCACTGCAAAGTTTGGCACTAAACACTTTTAATATTCTTCGTAGACGAACTTCGTGTTATTGTGTAAAAGATTTATAAAACGTAGCGTTGTGAAACGACGAGAATCTAAGAAAGGGACAGACCTATTAAGCCGCGTATTCACTTAGCGAACGTATAAGGCCGCACGGCACCGAACGTATACGTTCGGCTAGTGTGGACATGAATAATTTTATCTACGAATACATCAAAGGATATTCGCCTCACGTCGTTTTGGGATGAGTACGTATATGAATGAAATACGAATGAAAATGAATTGTCGGAACGAAGGTGAACAACACTACAAGCATACGTTTGTTTAAATGTGGATGTCAGAGTGCATGTCGAACAAAATTCACGCACTACGTTCGCAAAGTGAATACCCGGCTTTAGCGGAGTGATTTCGTGAGTCTAGCGTGTCGTTTTTTTTTTGGCGTAGAACCAGGTCAAACCAGTTAGGTTCCTTTGAGTATGTCACCGGCATGATACTATTACTAGAAGATAAACCCACTTGGCGATTCAATTTCGTAGGATGTTGCGCATGCCGTCACTCGATGACAAAAATTCTGCTTGTCGGTTGGGAAAGCAGTGTTTAAAAGCCTTTTTTTTACGTTTATTGTATTTTGGCATTACTTAGATTATTATATATTGGTGTATGAGATATTCTATGATTGTTATCATAGTATGTAAAATATTTCCTTAATTGTATGTGGGATTTAGGATCCGTGCTATGATAATAAGCCTTTAAATATATGGTATAGAATAAATAATATAAATGCCCGTTTGACGTTGATAAAGGCTTAAAAAACGAACAACAAACGATAATAATTATTTAAAGTATTTTAATTTAAACATATGCCATATGAAAAGTCTAAAGGCTTGTTAATTAATAATAAACTAATAACACTTTATGGCGCAAAAAAATGATTTATGGTTTTTATTTAAATAAATTTAGTTACCTACTTTAGACTTCTGTAGAAAAATATCCGTAGTACATATTTTGTTATGTTGCAAAAAAATAAAATAAAACAAAAGTATTAATATTACATTACATTAATATACAGCGTATTGTGACAATTTTTAAAATTTTTATTGAGTTTTATGCGCTTTACCTACCTATAAAGGATAGTCTATATTTTTTATGTTGCTTATGGGTAGAGGTGTTAAGAAAATGACACTGTAATGTTTAACAATTCTGTTTATTCTTTTAAGAATATATTAGTACTTAGAAAATTAACAAATTTACACAAGAAAATCAAATTTAATTAATCTATTTTATAATTTTCGTCATTTTTTCTTTCTTACTTTGTTTTTTTTTAATATGTCTATTTTAACATTAAATTTTAAAATACAGATTTGGCTAAATCCATTTGCGTTTTTTAAAAAATTTTTTAGTCAACTTTAATGCCCATTAAAATTGTTAAAAATGTGGTCGAGTTCCTTACGCTAAGATACAAAATCTGGGTTTGGCTTCAAAAATAAATAAACAATACACTAAATCCATCGAACATCTAAACCGAAATCGGAACGCCATATTAAAACCATAAAATACGAAAGGAAAAAATTAAAACTCGCTGTTTCTGGGGAAATTTGTCATCGAGTGACGTCAGGCGTGCGAGAGAGATAGACTTATCTCATGCGCGTGGGTTTATCTTCTCGAGTAATAGTATCATGTGTCACCGGGCACATGAAATCGTTTTTTACGACATTTTTTTGTGGTCTCGAACTTTTTAAATTAATAAAAAGGGATTTTTTAAATTAAAAAATATATATATATATATATATATATATATATATATATATATATATATATATATATATATATATATATATATATATATATATATATATATATATATATATATATATATATATATATATATATATAATTTTTTTTGTTTTCACCGCCATAGCTTTAAAACTATCAAAAATACCGAAATTTTTTTGTGTTAAATTAAAGCCCACACTGTAACGCTTTTAACCTTATAAACTGTTTGGGCACAATTTGTACTTTCATTCCTTTAAAAATCAGATGAACTAAAAATATATATTTTTTGTATTGAAATTTTCACCAATCGATAAACTTTTTTATTTTTAATAATATTTTCATACATGCAGCGAAAAAAATATAGTCAATTAATAACAAAAGTTTTTGAAAAAAACATTTTTTTCCTGGAGTTTGGCAACAGCGAATTTTTTTTTCAGACGTTCAGAATTTTAAAACAATGAAGCGAATTATTTGTAAGAAAATTGTGTATGATGGATTCAAATCTGTTTTACGAAGACTTGGAAAAAAAGGGTTGTTATCATTACTATCAAGTGCTGAAAAAAGGCAGGACAATCTAGCAAATGAAATTCTGTATAAAAAATGATGTTTTAAATGGCGAAATTAAAATAAAGTATTATAAAGACTGCCGTAAATCTTACACAAATTCTCAAAACTATTATTATAATTTGCAATCAGACAGTGACGCTGGTCCAAATTATTGTGGCACTAAACTTAAATGCGATAGTTTTAATATTAGAAAAATGTACTTTTTTGCAACACTAGTAAAAATAAAAAGAAGAAAAGTTAAATAAAAAATCTGTTTAAACAAGTAATTTATATAATAATATGTACCTATATAGTATAGTTGGTACCTTTATATTAGTTTATATTTTGTACTGAAACAAAATACGAATTTTAATTTTATCCTTATAAATAATGTTTAGGGTATTTCTTTTTTTTACATAGTACTGAATCTTTTTAGGTAGTAGAAAAGCTACCCATCAAAAAATTCATAAGGAATAAAAATGACATTAATATGATATCTAAATTACGTGGCTATGAAGATTTATTTGCGTTTGATGAGAAATATTATAAATTATGTTACAGCCACTACATATCTAAAAGAAACATAAAATCGCACAAAAATAGGAAAACGGTTTCCGAACCTATCCGAAAATAGTTCAAAAATATCTACCTCTTCTGCGAGTATTGGTAGTGATGTTCAGATAGATCTTTTCCTTCCTAAAGAAATGTCCAAAATTTAAACTTTATTTTAAGAGCTGCTGCCATAATACGTAAGGAGTGTAAATCTCGTTCCTGCAATAACATTATTAAAGATTTTGAAGCAGAAATGAATTAAATTTACGAAGAATACTAATAATGAAGCGCCTGAATAACTACTTACATATTACATTTTTGGGTCTGGTAAAGAAAATCACCAACGGAATTAAACGATTTTCAAATTTGCAATGTAAAATATACTTTAAGTATTATTATTTAAGACAAAAAATGCGGATGAAGTGATTTTCACCAAGAAAAGGGCAATAAAAATTCTAAAAATTGGTCATTAAATAATGACCAATTTTTAGAATTTTTATTTCAACTATTTACAATTTACATGTAATAAATACATGCACCGCTTCAAGACGTTTACAGTGTTGCTAAACGGAAATATTATTAATTTATAATAAAAAACTTTGCCATTACCATTAGGATAATTTTCATTAAATCAAAATTTTTGAAATTCGAGACGGTTACAAATATAATTAGGGAAAATAAAAAGCCGCTTTAACTAACCAGCACTAATCATGACCGACCAGAACGGCGCATTTATAATAAAGAAAATTTACAATTTAACGAGGAAAACTTAACCGGAACTAACTAGGACCTAAGCAGGAACTAACCAAAACTAGGTAATAGTTTGAAAGTTGTTGTTTGTTAGTTCTGGTTAGTTTTTTTTATAAAAAAACAACCTTCAATAATAACAAATTATTACAAAAGTCTGGCAACATTGCTTATTCAAGCAGCATTCAGACACGTCAAAGAATGGCATCGTATGATCTCTTTATATGAAAAAAAATTTAACGAAGCCCTAGCTTATATTTTATGTACTATATTTCTCAAATTTAATTAAAAGACATAAAACATCCGCAATTTTTGTTGCTCAAAGTGATTTAAAAATAATGAAGTTTTGAACGTATAATCAAAATATAACGAATTCTGTGGGTGGTTTTCTTTACCAGCACCCAATAAAAAAAGTTTAATAGCCTACTAATTAAGTGGGTAAATAATAACAATGATTGATATTTTTTGTATGGGTTTAAAAATCTACCCACCTGTTTTGGATATTTTAAATTTTCTCTTTTCTAAACAACTTAATCAGCCTTAGATCTGCGTTTAAACCTATTGATAAAACTTAAACTACTACACTCCCACCGGACCGTAAGATCTGGATGGCCGGCTCGCTAAGCCGAGCGCGCAAAAATATAACTTTGGCCCGTTAAAAAAATATTACTGACTCAATACTATAAAAGGAATATAAAAAATTTTTATTTTAAAAACTTTTTTTAAACATTAGCTACAATTTGTACGCAGCATGTATATATAAATTTTCAAAAATAAACTTTTTTCTCGTTTGCCTAAAATTACGCTACTGAAAATAACAATTTTGAGTTTCCTACTATTTTAAAAATTTAACAAAAAAAATCAGCTTCAAGTGGGATGTTGTTTAAAGCGCTATTGTGCCTACTTTGATCTAAAAAAAATTAACTTGATAGCATGAATATTATTAGAGATATAGCAGTGGAGATGTTAAAAAACGTGTTTTATTGAAAACCGATTTTCTTGGGGTTTTTTCGAAATAAATAAGTTCTCGATCACTAAAAAATGTCGTAAAAAGTGATTTCGTGTACACGATTACCTTATCAAAGAATCCCACTAAGTCTGGTTTGGTTTGGTTCTCTCTCTCTTTCTCGATAACTAAGCCCTAGCTTATATTTTATGTACTATATTTCTCAAATTTAATTAAAAGACATAAAACATCCGCAATTTTTTGTTGCTCAAAGTGATTTAAAAATAATGAAGTTTTGAACGTATAATCAAAATATAACGAATTTCGTGGGTGGTTTTCTTTACCAGCACCCAATAATTTTTTTTAATAAACCTACTAATTAGGTGGGTAATTAATAACAATGATTGATATTTTTTATATGGGTTTAAAAACCTACCCACCTGTTTTGGATACTTTAAATTTTCCTTTTCTAAACAACTTAATCAGCCCTTAGATCTGCGTTTAAACCTATTGATAAAACTTAAACTACTACACTCCCACCGGACCGTAAGATCTTGGCAGTCGGCCGGCTCGCTAAGCCGAGCGCGCAAAAATATAACTTTGGCCCGTTAAAAAAATATCACTGACTCAATACTATAAAAGGAATATAAAAAATTTTTATTTTAAAAACTTTTTTTAAACATTGGCTACAATTTGTACGCAGCATGTATATATAAATTTTCAAAAATAAACTTTTTTCTCGTTTGCCTAAAATTACGCTACTGAAAATAACAATTTTGAGTTTCCTACTATTTTAAAAATTTAACAAAAAAAAATCAGCTCAAGTGGGATGTTGTTTAAACCGCTATTGTGCCTACTTTGATTTAAAAAAAATAACTTGATAGCATGAATATTATTAGAGATATAGCAGTGGAGATGTTAAAAAACGTGTTTTATTGAAAACCGATTTTCTTGGGGTTTTTTCGAAATAAATACGTTCTCGATCACTAAAAAATGTCGTAAAAAGTGATTATGTGTACACGATTACCTTATCAAAGAATCCCACTAAGTCTGGTTTGGTTCTACGCCGGTTTTTTTTCTCGATAACTAAGCGACTTTCCTTCCAAATTTTGCTCCACTATACCGGGTGGTGCATCGCCAGACTGGCCATAGAAATCCCATGTAAATTTTGATACATTGAAATATTGGCTTCCCTTTGAATTTACAACAAAATTGTATTAGACTATTTTGAAGACGTTGATAAGATTAGCTCACATTCTAAATTTCTTTTTTTCTGATAAGACAATTAAAAGTTATTTAAGAAAAACTATTTGTAAAATCGTTGCATACCTGCTACATACCTTAATGAATCCACATGGGTAATAAATAAAATGTCTTGTCAACTTTTTAATTGACGTTTTATTTTGTATTAGTTATTTCAGAATGTTTTACAGTATTGAAGAGAAAATAACAATGATTAAATGGTATTACATCGAAAATAGTTATCGAAGAGTATCCGACATGTTCTCTACGTTTTTTCCTGAAGACGCATTCCAAGTAAGAGAACAGTTTAAAATATCGTTCATAAGTTTGAGACAAAAGGTACTGTTATTAATAAAAGCAACTGCTTAGAGCGAAATAATAATGTACTCGATGAAAGAGCTCAAGAAAATAATGCCGATTTAGATGTTTTACTTCATGTAGAAGAAAATAAAGGAATTAGCACCAGGCTTCCTGGCAAAGTTGTAGGAAAGGATCACAGCACAGTTCTACGCAAATTAAAGAAATACAAATATTATCCGTACAAATATCAAAGACATCAGGAATTAAGGGAAGGCGATGAGATCCGAAGAGCAGATTTTTGTTTTGAAGTTATGGAAATGGCGAATAACTATAGGGACTCCTTACGCAATATTTGTTTTAGTGACGAATGCACCTTTACATTTAACAATGAACCAAACGTTCAAAACATCAGATACTGGGGCAAAGAAAATGAACACAGATTTGTATCTACAAGGACTCAATACCCTCAAAAGGTAAACGTTTGGGCGGGTATATTTGGACATCGGATTATTGGACATCTTTTCTTGAATCACAATTTGGGAACAGAAACTTTTTTAGAATTATTACAAAATCAAGTGGGGCCGATATTGGAAGAAGTTGCACCTGACAATCAAGACATTTGGTTTCAAATGGATGGTTGTACTGCACACAATTCACGAGAAGTAAGGGAATATGTTCAAAATGTTTTCAATGGACTCACTATAGGACCAAATTACACCATAAATTGGCCAGCTAGGTCTCCTGATCTTTCGCCAAACGACTTCTTCCTTTGGGGTCATATCAAAAATGTAATTTATACAAAGGACATGGCACACTTCTTATGGATTTAAGTCACCGACAGATTTTTTTGAAATTTTACTATTTTATTATGGAAGTCTTGATAAGCATTTTCTTTCATTGCGCCAACCTTGTAGCTATGCAGGGTGATACCATAAAATAAAGCCAAAAATTCTTAAAAATATTGATTTTATTTATTACAAAATACTGTCTGTTACCCTAGACTGATAAAATTAGGCTTTTTTTTTATATAAAACAGTATATATTTCATACAAGGTACTTTTCTTTATCGTGTACAGGGTTTTTATCTGTCATGTCCTACAGGGTGCACGATTTATTAATGAACCAACAAATATACAGTCCAGTAGGCCCAAATATAATATATTATATCAGTTATTATTATAACCTATAGGAATTTCTTAACTTGGCAGTAACTTATTTATACATACAGCGTGTCCCTCCAAAAATGTCATTTTTAGATACCGGGTGAATCAAAATTATATGGCGATTTTTTCCAGTGATACGGAAGTTAGTTAGTAGAATATTGCACAATAAAGCAAATAAGGGTTTGCTTGCGCAGAAGTTCGAAGTAGGGAAAGATTCATCCAAAGACATGTAGACAATTTTACAAATCGGTTTTATAATGCCCAACCCGAACAGCATTGTGCAATTTTATATCCCGACTACACATATCTAAAAGCGCCAAAGAGCTTTAATAATTTTAGAATACAAAGGCAGTCAGTTTTTAATGCACAAGGGGTATACTTTATTTTAACTTACGTCAAGGTGGTGGTGCATGGGTAAATATGGAAAATAATAATATTAAATTTCCTGTTTTGCCTATAGACTATGTTATTTCTAAAACATTTGGTACCTATCAAGTAAGGCTTTCTCCAGCTTATATTTAAGATACCGCTGAAAAGGAACCAAATAATGAATATATTTTTCAAGTTCAACAATTTGAACCTGGCTTAATAAGAGCAAAGATATTTTTAAAGTTTACGCAAGCTATTAAGCATAGTATTTTTATTTCATATTTGCTTTCTCCATTTCAAGAAAATGGTGATCACATTTCGGGTTCCCATTGCACATGCAAAGTGGGTGCCAGAATGCTTGGCGTATGTGCCCATGTTACCAGTGTAATATGGTACCTGGGATATGCTAGGTATCAACAGGTTGTTAAATATCCAACAACTGTTTTACTTACAATGTTTTGGACGCTGCACATAGAGCAGTTGAAGAGCCGCAAGTTCTTGACTAGTATGATCTTTTCATCTCTGTTTCTTATAAATAGTATAGTTTACTTTAAAAAACATTTAAGTATTAAGTTTTTAATAAGGCTAAACAATGGCCTTAGTTTGATTTAAATGAATAATACTAATTAATACGTCATTGTTGTTATGACTTACTAATAAAAATATGTCCCTCTACAAACAGTATCTAACTTGTTACTGTTTGAAGTTTACCATAGTGTTTATTTTTGTTTTGAAATATTTTAAGGTTACCTCAAAACCCGTAATCTGTATTTTTACTGTAAGATATTATGCATTAATTATTATTCATGTTTGTATTAAATTGCGACATTTTACGTCACGTTTCGAAACATTTGTTTACATCAGCCAGTATGTTTATAGTGTAGATCGGTGAAAAAATATATTTTTACAACAGCGTTTCCCTGTATGACTGGAAAAAAATATAAATAAAACGGCCATATAATTTTGGTTCACCCGGTATCTAAAAATATCTTTTTGGAGGGACACGCTGTATGTATGAAAATTACTGCCAAGTTACGAAATTTCTATGGGTTATAATAATAACTGACATACTATCTTATATTTAGTCCGACTAGACTGTAGATTTGTTGGTTTATTAATAATTTATTAATATATCATAATAAATCGTGCACCCTGTTGGACAAGACAGATAAAAACCCTGTACACGATAAAAAAAAGTACTTGGTATGAAATATATATTCTTTTTATATAAAAAATGCCCAATTTTATCAGTCTGGCGTAACAGACAGTATTCTGTAATAAATAAAATAATTATTTTTAAAAATTTTTGGCTTTATTTTATGGTATCACCCTGTATAGCTAGAAGGTTGGCGCAATGAAAGAAAATGCTTATTTGGACTTCCATAATAAAATAGAAAAATTTCAAAAAAATCTGTCGGTGACTCAAATCCATAAGAAGTGTGCCATGTCCTTTGAGTTATCAAAATTTAGAAGAATTAAAAGTTTCAATTTCAGCGGCGTGCGATCGACTATCGGCATTTCAACTTCATAATGTAAGAACTGAATTTTATAACCGTTTAGGATATTGCCCAGCAGTAAACGCAGGTCTGTTTGAGCATCTAATTAAAAAAACATTAGCTTTTAGTTTCAATGTGTTGCGTTAAAACGTATTTTTAGACAGTTTTTAAGTGTGTTTTTCACTTTCCTTAAAATTGTTCAATTATGTAAAAATCTCATTATGTAGTTCAATGTAATTACTTGTATTTATTAAATGATTACAACCATTATTTTCTCTTCAATACTGTAAAACATGGAAATAACTAATACAAAGTAAAACGTGAATTAAAAAGTTGACAAGACATTTTATTTATTACTGGTGGATTCATTAAGGTATGTAGCAGGTATGCAACGATTTTACAAATAGTTTTTCTTAAATAACTTTTAATTGCCTAATCAAAAAAACGAAATTTAGTATGTAAGCTAATTTTATCAACGTCTTCAAAATAGCCTTATACAATTTTGTTGTAAATTCAATAGGGGAGCCAATATTTCAATGTATCAAAATTTACATGGGATTTCATATGGCCAGTCTGGCGATGCACCACCCGGTATGTGCAAAGTAGGCAGTCACATTCAAGGAGTTTGTGCGTACAGTGTTTTCTGTATGTGCTCAGGCACACGATCAGGGAAAATTGTTGCCTAGGTGCTATTAAAAGATCATCACGGTCACTGTCTTTGTAGGACATAATTTTACAAGAAAGCATCGCAGATGCATTTTTTTACGACAGAAGACAGCAAAAGAGCGTTACAAACGCCACATTTTTTCTATATACATGTTAACAGCAGTATATAAATAAGTAGCCTTATAATTTTTTAAAGAACAATATAATTATCCAAACAACCATTGCAGATGCATTTTTTTTTTTTTTGGATTCTAGGAGGCAATACATAAATTTATTGTAATATGTTATTTTAAAAGTCTAGTTAAAAAGAACCTTAGAACATATGCCCTATTTTTCTCTTTATATATGTATATCGCAACAAAAGGATTGCAAAATTGCAAAATACTTTTTAAAGTGGGATGCAGGATTTATAATAGTAATATTGGTTATTTTAAAAGTATTTTAGAAAAACGCCGATAAATCTTGCAAACGCTACAATTTTTCTAATGTAGACTCAACGCTGACAATAGTCACTTACGTCACCGACGTCACAATGTTAGCTTAATGCAGGAAGCAGTTTATCTTTTTCATGTAGAAAGTAGAATTGTAATAAATGTTTTATGGTATCCTAGAAGTCTAATTAGTAATATTATTTTTTTGGGATATTTTAGAAATCTAGTCAAAAAAGGTGTCGCAGAGCCACATTTTCTTTGTAGTATATACAAGTTTACTTGCCTTCATAACAAAAAGTGTCTTATTTACAAAACTTTTATCAATATAAATAACGAGATAAGTTATTAAAAATGCATCGTAGATGCATTTTTTCTACAAATCTAGGAAACAGTACATACATTTATTGGTATTTATTATTTTATCCCTCGGGGGAGCTTGTAACCCCTAGAGGGCGCGTCCTCAGGAGGCGGATGGAGGAATGACTTCCAGAAATAGGTGGTAGGAGGGAAATATAATAACTCCCGCGGACCAACAGGTAGAGCGGACAGACCTTTTAAGCTACTGAGAAAGCTATTTTTCTAGAAAAATCAACTTAAAAAATAAATACCAGGCCCTCTAGGTTGGGACCTGAGGCATCAGATTATTTCCTTGGTACTTAAAAAAAGATAATGTTAAAAATTTAACCCAGAGCTTCGAAGTAGATCGGTTCAACTGATGTCCTCATTATACAGATTCTTATATTTCACCGTTTTGCCTGTTTTTTTATTTTACGGTGGATAAGTCCTATTGGTAGTTGTAAATTAACCTGACTAACTTTGTATGACATAATTTCACAAAAAAGCATCGTGGATGCATTTTTTTCCATAGAGGACAGCAAAAAAGCGTTGCAAACGCCACATTGCATGTAAACAGCAGTATAACAATAGGTAGCCTTATAATATTTTAAAAAACAATTAAATTATCCGAACAGACATTGCAAATGTAATGCCAATTTATTCTTGGAGTTTAGGTAGCATACATAAATTTATTGTAATATGTTATTTTAAAAGTCTAGTTAAAAAAATCTTAAAAAAGCATTACAGATGCCCTACTTTTTTCTTTATATATGTAGACAGCCCTGTATTATTATTTAGGCCTATGTTATTTTAAAAATAAAATATTAACAAGACAAACCTTGCAGTGTTTATAATAATGATATTGTTTATTTGAAAAGTATTTTAGAAAAACACCAAAAAAATTGCGCCACAATTTTTCCTAATGTAGACTTAACGGTAAGAATAGACACTCATGATTATAAAAAAACGAAATAACTAATAAAAAAAAGCATCCCAGATGCAAAATATTATTAAGAAATGTAGTAAGCACTGCATATATTTTTTAGGTGTTTTTTAAGTTGTTAAAAAAACTCCAAAAAGCGTCACTTACTCCCAAAATTTTATTAATGTAGACCGTAGTATGGCATAAATCTTTACAGTTAGGAAAAAATAGTTCAGTAAATGAAGTCCGAAGAAACCTTAAACCTGAAGATCAGGTTGGGGCGTCATAATTTTTTTTTAATTTGCAGGTATTTATGTATACAATAATCTCTGAAAATATCATATATAAAAAAATGTCCGCAAGGGCCTGAAAATGGCCTTATGAGCGCGGAAATAAGTTTTTTCAACTAATTTGGTCGATATCTCCGGAAATATAACACTTACGCAATTCGTGTTTGGACGAAAATGAAGAGCACTCTATTAACTGCAAAAATGATTCCTATCAACTTTTGTAAAAAATTTGATAGTTTTTGCAATAATCGGGCATGTATGCGCCGAGTATTTTTGTACCTGCCCCGTATCTCGAAAGGTGCTTTAAGCTACTCACACTTCCAAACGGACGGACTAATTTTTAAATAACTCACGTAAAAATGCATATTTTTGCATGATTCAAAATTTACATGAAAGAAGGAACTTGTAGCAATAATATCTTGTTACTGTTTCTTTTTTGTGTTTCTTTAGAATATTAAAAACTCGAGCCAAAGTTAATATATAGATTAAAAATAGATAATTTGACCTTCCTATCAATCTGTTCATATTTTTTTTATAAAAAGTAATTTTACCGAATCCTTTTGAATAATGGGGCTTTGGAAGGTGTTGAATGCATTCCGAAAGACTGAATTAATATTTTTTGTGTATTTTTATAAACAACGTGTTTTTCTTAGGGCGGTTCTTTTAGATTTCCGGAGTTTTTAAAAATGCTCTGGTTTATCGCTAATTAATATATATTCAAGGACCATATCGACTAACAATGCAGATTGTCCCTTCTCGATAGTATTTTTATTTTTTACAAATTTTTTAGTTTTCCGGAAAATCGAGGAAATTCTTGTCCCAATAAAAACTGGACATTTTTTTGATGATTACTTTCTCTTCGTGCTCAAATTTTTTGAGCTTTACAATTGTATTAAAGATCACATTCTGACCTTTTTATCAATATATATTTACATAAAGTACTTTAATAAGTGCACGGCAAAAAAATTCTGCCCTTAAATTTTCTCTAAATAATTGAGTTATTTATTATTTTTTCCGTGCGCGTACCGTTCATGTATAGTATTGAACAGCCCTCTGCTACAGCGCGTGCACCCACATTGGCTTCAATACTTTCTGCTCTTTTATTTACAAACAATCTGTGTAAATGGGATTGTAAATTTTAAATGCATACTTTTATTTAAGAAAGTGTAAAAAGTGAAAAAAATTGCCTAACTTTTTATTTTTGTTTTCAGAGAAAACGTCTTTAGAGAAAAACGTGGCAATATTTAAATTTTTCCAGTTTTCTTTTTTGAAGCACAAGGTAAGGGTTAATTTTTGTTATAAAAAGTTACACAAAGATCATTTATTTATCATTTTATTATTACCATTTATATTAGCTGGTAATTCACAGAACAGACAATTGGAACAAAAATCAAAGACTGGGCTTTGTTGGCTTGTTCTTTTTTTCTCTTGGGGCTTTGGAGAAGGTTAAATCTTTTTGTCTTTAACAAACTGACTGTTTGGATAATTTAGCTTGCCATTATTCATTGGGAAGTACTTCAGCCTACACTTCCTATGGCTAATCCACGTGTTACCATCACAACGTCTTCACTCAGATCTTCGTTATAAATAAAACATTCCATCGTACCAGAATTTACTTTGACTTTCATATTTCTGCACAAAAATAAAAAGCAACAAAAATTAGACTTTCCTACAGTAAATAAATAATCTTTATTGAACTTGGAATAACAAAATGAAAACTTACCTTGTGCTCCAAAAAAGGAAACTGGAGAAACTTAAATATTGCCCCGTTTTTCTCTAAAGACGTTTTGTCTAAAAACTAAAATAAAAAGTAAGGCGAAATTTTTTACACTTTTTATATCTTCTTGATTAATAAATGAATGCATTTAAAATCTACAATCCTATTTACAAAGATTGTTTATGGTCCTTGAATATTTATTAGTTCCCGATAGATCCGAGCATTTTCGAAAACTCCGAAAATTTAAAAAAACCGCCCTAAGAAAAACATCGTTGTTTATAAAAATACACAAATATATGTATTAAATTTTGCGAAATGTATTCAACACTTTTCAAAGCTTCATAATCCAAAAGAATCAGTAAAATTACTTTTTATTAAAAAAATATGAACAGATTGATAGGAGGGTCAAAATATCGAGCAAAAACTAACTTTGGCTCGTGTTTTTAATCTTCTAAAGAAACAAAAAAAAAAGGAAACAGTAACAAGATATTATTGCTACACGTTTCTTCTTTCATGTAAACTTTGAATCATGCAAAAATATGCATTTTTACGTGAGTTATTTAAAAATTAGTCAGTCCATTTGGAAGCGTAAGTAGCTTAAAGCACCTTTCGAGATACGGGGCAGGTACAAAAAATACTTGGCGCATATATGGCCAATTATTGAAAAAACTATCAAATTTTTGACAAAAGTGATAGGATTTATTTTTGCAGTTAATAAACTGCTCTTTATTTTCGTCCAAACACGAATTGCGTAAGTGTCATATTTCGGGAGATATCGACCAAATTAGTAAAAAAACGGATTTCCGGCTCTTGAGGGCCATTTTCAGGCCCTTGCGGACATTTTTTTATATATGATATTTTCAGACGTTATTGTATACATTAATACCAGCAAATTAAAAAAAAATTGTGACTAGCTATGAGTGACTTATACAATAATATTGAAAAGAAACTCAGTCCCTCATTTAATGTGACCATGTGGCCTTAAGCAATATCTGTCTACTTGTTAATTGTCTACGTGACAGTGCCAGTCTACCTGTTTTTTTCTAATTTTCAAAAAAAACTTACCACTGAACATATTTTTAAAGATATTAACTCTACTCCAGAATCTATATTTACCCACGGAATTCAGTTTGTTCTTACAGTATATGGAGCTCTTACTTATCTTTTGCAAAACTTACTCGAAATAAAAAACGTGTGCAACAGATAGCTTGTCTTCCTCCAACTTTGGCTTCTGCTCAACAACATTTTCATTGGGTATATTATCAGGTTTAAGAGTGGCTTTATAATCAACTGACCAACAACCAGAACAAACCGGAAGAATGGGGTTGGAAGCTAATTGATAATGTATTGAAACCAATCCACAAACTACTTACACCTGC
Source organism: Listronotus oregonensis (assembly GCA_019359885.1). Taxonomy (NCBI): domain Eukaryota; kingdom Metazoa; phylum Arthropoda; class Insecta; order Coleoptera; family Curculionidae; genus Listronotus; species Listronotus oregonensis. The sequence continues at coordinate 60,983 of JAHBCN010004394.1, forward strand.
ACTAGAGAAGCTATTTTTTACAACTGCAAAAAGGGGTGTAATTCAAAATACGGCTACAGAAAAAGCTGGTTTATTTTGTTAACCAGTATGCACTAGTTATCAAGGCCAGTTGTTTTCAAATGTTGAAACTCCAACAGAAAAAGATCCTTACATCAACGACGAAACAACTGATGTATCGCTGTTTAAACAATTTACATCAACGTTAGTGTTAGACAATGTTATGGTTTCAATAACACTAAAATCTTGGACTTTTATTGTCTTTATTTGTAATTAAATAACAAGTTGGGTATTTCAACCGTTTTCAAGTGATAATCACTTGAAAACGGTTGGAGATACATTACTAACCGAAACGTTGTGTATTAGTTAACAAATAAAGACAATGGAAGTCCAATATTTTAGTGTTATTGGAATTTAGAATTAAAAAGAATAAGATGAAAAAGAAGAAAAAAAAGAAGAAGATGAAGGAGAAGAAGAAGATATCGAATAAGAAGACCTTTTGTTCCACTAGGATTTAATAAAATAGACCGTGGAGTAGATCTACTGGGGAAACCACGTTAAAAAACGCGTCAAGTACACTACCTCGCAGGTGACGTGGAAACGTGTGCATAGTATATGAAATAAAACTTAAGTAAATTTTAGAATTGTTTTTTTTTCAGAAATGATGACAATTGCATGCTCTATAATTTTTGTTTTAGAATATTTTTATCATAAAACTAACCGTTTGGCTAAAAATCCCAAAATCCCATTTTCGCGAACTTGGACCTTGTATTAAATTTTTTGCACACATGGGATCTATGAGGACTTTTTTACAATTTTATTATAATTGTTATTTCCAACGTTCATGTAAATTTTTAACTTCTTGGGAATTTATGTAAGGGTGAATATTTGTTTTGACCGGATAACATGTTTCTGGCTGTTTTGTACTGTTTCTTGTGGAAAAAGATTACGTGATATTTGCCGAGTGCCCTCACGTAAGATTAGGTGGGATTTGCTTGACCTTCTCCGCCCCCTAAATGCATTACGTAATTAATGGATGCCTCCTTTCGTAAGCGTAATATCAGAGCTATTTGGTAATAAATATTGATATTTTTCCATTTCTTTTATACTTTACTAATGAAATGGGCATATTTGTAGTTTTTGTAAATATATTGATAACGGTCCAGAATTTTATTAGACTTGTAGTTAAGTAATAAATTTATATTTAAATACTGCATTAGATATTAAAATAATATACAGTGTGATTCAACAAAAAATCTTAGGTAAAACCCTGCATAAAATTTAAAAGAAAATGGTAATTGTCAACCGTTTTTTTTATAAATTTTATTAGGCGTACAAAACGATTTTTTATTATTTTTAATTTATTGCTCGTTAACTACTAAAGAAAATTAAATCCAATTTAAAAAATTAAACTAGAACACAAAAAACTTACGAATGCAAAAAAATACAGGGTGTACTTTTAAAAATATGTCGTCATACTTTTTTATCTACCCTCTAGATGCAAATTTTTTTTCCAAAATACAGTCATATGTACCGGGTGTCCAAATAAGAAATTAAGCCAGCTGTATCTCAGAAAATGTTTATCGCACAGCGTTGGAGAAAAATATTTTTGGTAAAGTGGTCAAGAGAAATAGCAGGAAATTTTTCAAGTTTCTAAATGGCCCTAGGGGTAACTTCAATCTTGAATCTAAAAAATGATGTTTCTTTAAATTTTTCTATATTATCCTAGCAAATAATACCTGATCTTTAAAGTCGAGCATAATTTGCACCTTTTTTGTTCTGAGGATTTTGCTGTATCTCCCAAAAATAAGTGATGAAGGTTAGTTTGTAAAAAACTCTGTATCTTTTAAAAAGGCTAGGCCAATTTTAAAAGCTTGTTAGTTAAAGAGGGCTATAAATGTTATAATATTTGAAGCTTTCCCCATGTCGCAGAGGTTTTTTGACGTTCCGACAGAAATGAATTTCTCAAAAAATTTAATGCTTTGGATAATTTTTTTTTTTGAAAAAGTAGTTTACCTAAAACCTCGGAAACCATCCGCAGCCCACCTTTTTAGACCAAAGTTACGTCAATATTCAAAATATAAAAATTACAAAAATTTAAAAATAAATTATGATTTTTAAAAACCTTTAAACCATATAATCTTTTTTCTAAATGCAATTTTAATTATAATCAAAAATCGAATTTTCGGATTTTTTAAGGTATATTAGAATTCGTTTTTTGATTATAACTTGTAAAGTACTGCGTTAAGAAAAAATTTATTAAAACTAAATTAAAGGTTAAAAAAAACACAAATGTTTAAAAATTTTTAGTTTTAAGTTTTTGAGATTTAAAAAAATTTTCTTTGGTCTAAATTTTGGAAGGCAAGATTCGAGATGCGGTTTTGGGGTTTTTAGGCATTTTTTATTTTTATAAAAAAAACTATACCAATGCTTTAATTTTTTTTAGAAAAAACCATTTTTGGAAAGTCGAAAAAAACCCTTGGGGGAAGGAAAAAAAAACTTAAATTTTTAAATTTAAGCCCAAGAATGCTCTTTTAACTAGCCCATTTGTTAAAAACGTTTTCCGTTTGAAATACAGGGTGTTTTTTACGAACCTTTTGAATACCCCCACCACTTTATTTTTAAGATTAGAAAAAATTGTAAAAAAAAAAGGTTCAGATTATCCCAAAGATCAGGTATTTTGTTGGTTAATATGAAAAAATTTTCAGAAACACCATTTTTTGGATTCAAGTTAAACCCCCCTAGCGGCCACAGAAACTTAAAAAATTTTTCCCCCATTTCTCTTGACCTTTTTTCCCAAAAATATTTTTTTTTTATTTTTATAAAATTTTCTTGAACACCGGTGTCCTTCTTTAAATTTGGAAACCCCGGGCAAAACTGCGTTCGAACAAAATTCCTAAAATTTGGGATAGGGGGGTAGGATGCCGACCATTGCAAACCGGTGTATACCATTTTAAATATTTGTACGTTTTCGAATTTCGTCTCGACAAGTTCTCACTAATCCGTATCATAGAAGTGGTAAAAGGATAACGTTTTTGGCAACCATTTTTTGGCGGTATATTTTTTTTCTGGCTCTTAGGACTTAAAATACAGTTAGCACATTTTGCATTTTACCAATAGCTTATTTCATTTAATATATACATGCAAAATGCTACATAATATAATGTAACTAACTGGTAAACAATATACAGGGTGTAAAAATTATGATGTTCACGATTTTAATGGGCGATAGTGGAGCTCAAAATAAGTCGAAGTCTTTTAAATTTAAAAAAAGTTGGCAACACCACGCCCGTTTCATCGCAGCGAGTTGAAACGTTGAACGTTTTTTGCGAGATTTTGCATATTTAGGTACACTTTTTTAAGGAGATGTTTATTTACATACAAATAATAAAAACAACTTTTTGCAATATATTTTATTTAAAATTTAGTTTAAGTAAAAAAACAATAAATACTTTTTGTTTGATTTTTATTTGTAATTAAAAAATAGTTGTACAGGGTTATTCATTTTAAAGTTAACAGGGCTTTATTTTTAAACTTCCCTGTACCTTTTTAAAAAACAAATATAGC
>JAHBCN010004395.1:0-64223 GCA_019359885.1 Listronotus oregonensis
GACATCTCAGATCTTAGCACGGTTTACAGTTATCTATTACGGTTAGAACAAGAAAAATATCGTAGCTTAATTGACTGTCCAGCTCCTGACGAATAATTCTTTCTAAGGTTCTTTATAATTTGTTTTTCCTTGACGTTTGGGAGACGGTGTTTCCTCTTGTTTTCTTTTCTGTAGTCATTTTCATACCTATTTTCTTCTAAAATTAAAGTTTTATACTATAAAAAAAAAAAGTCAAACCATGAACAAATGTAAATGACAGGAAGTGCTGGGTGTTTCACCGTTTTCCACGGGTCTTGGCATACTTTTAATACTAATCTCTTAAAATTAAAATTAAAAATAGCATAAATAAATTTACTCAGTCAGGTACTGTACTGTGGAACAGTTCCTAGATTATTATATAGATCCTGCGCTGTAGAAATAACAAGATATGTCTCTTTCTTTCACATGTCATTAATCTCGCATCCCTCTCTAATTGAAGTTTTCGAGTAACGAATGTCGGTGATCCATTCAGATAGTTTTATACATTCGATCACGTCTGTCAGAATTTAACCGCGCTTTTCCGCGTGTTCTCATTTCGGTTCTCTTTTAAGTTTTTAAATAAAATTTTTTCCCCTTAAAGATGTAGTTTTTAACATACATATGGAGATAAATCTTGATTATCCGCATGGATATTGCTTGTTTCCACATAGCAACCCACTTTGGTGAGTTAAATCTTTTTAAGGTTTTTAGGTTAGTTTTTCTAATTGTAAAAACTTTATTTTTAGTTAGTCCTGAGGAAGGGAGAAAATAATAAACTCTCGAAAGCTTGACAAAACAGAAAAGGGTTTCATTACTAAATCCAGGCCACCAATCCTTTTTCAATAATTTAAAAAAGACTGCACACCCACTACTCTAGTTTCGATATTTTTCTTAACTAGTCAGTCGCGACTACTCTCCTCTATATATATATATATATATATATATATATATATATATATATATATATATATATATATATATATATATATATATATATATATATATATATATATATATATATATATATATATATATATATATATATATATATATATATATATATATATATATACAGTGTGTCCCAAATTGGTGGGGAATGTATGGGGATCTTGGAAACCACGATAGATAGAAAATCGGTTAAATGGGGAAAGTTTTGGACAATTATGTTAGTAAGCTAATGCCGTTTACTACATGGTTCTATCTATTCAGGTTTTTGAGAAATTTTGAAAAAACCTGAAACATGCATTTTCGAAAATCGGCCATATTTTTTTATAAGTGAAAATTTTTCAAATCTGTAAAAACTTCTTCAAAGCAACTTTTTTTGTAGAATATGACCAAGTAGTCAATTTTTATTTTCTACGTTTCGGCTTTTTAGAATCATCATCAACTTTATTTTTTCATATGGACGCCATATTGGATTTTTACGCAGCCAAATAGTGCTTTTTATTCTGATTTCAACAATGTATAACATGTTATAATTTATGAGTTTATAACCTCATTTATTTCAAAAAACAAATATTTTCTCAGTTGGCCTTGATTCCGGCGAACGTCATTTTTTTTGTAAACAATAAAATATTAGTAATTGGCAAAATAGATAAGCTGAAGAGAAATTTTACAAAAATGGGAACATAGCTATAACGTTAATACCGTGTTACAACAAAATGTAATGGCGCCCCTATGAAAAAGTAAAGTTTATGAATCATCATCAACTTTACTTTTTCATATGGGCGCCATATTGGATTTTGTCGCAGCCAAATAGTACTTTTTATTCTTATTTCAACAATGTATAACATGTTATAGTTTAGGAGTTTATAACCTCATCCACTTCAAAAAACAAATATTTTCTCAGTTGGCCTTGATTCCGGCGAATGTCATCTAGCGTCATTATAAAGTTAGCTCGGGTACGTTATTAAATTTTTTTTAACTTTGTAAAATGATTAATTATTTAAAGAAAAACTTGATATTTTGCAACGTTATTTCCAAAACAATAGAAATGTTAATAAAGCTGCGCAAACGTATTTCGACAATTTCCCTGAAAGGCAACATCCTAAACTAACATACTTTCAAAAACTGGTTACAACTTTGCTTAAATTCGGAAGTTTTAAAAAACCACGACCTAAGAAGTACGTTGAAGAAAATCGACAACGAGATGCTACAGTTAACCAACAATTTAAAGAAAATCCAACATCTTCAGCCAGGGATGTTGGATAGAGAATTCCACTCACCTAAGTTAACCATTCATCGTTAGGACTATTTAAACAAATATCGTTAATATGTTGAGAAATATGGACAACATTTTGAATTTAGGTCGTTATTTTACATCTTCATTTTAGTAGGATTATTAGTTTAGCCACTTTTCATTGTTTTTGTTTTCACTTGTTTCAATTAACTTGTTAGGTGTAGTCTTGTTGTAACACGGCATTAACGTTATAGCTATGTTCGCGAAACCCATTTCTGTAAAATATCTGTTTAGCTTATCTATTTTGCCAATTACTAATATTTTATTGTTTACAAAAAAAATTACGTTCGCCGGAATCAAGGCCAACTGAGAAAATATTTGTTTTCTAAAATAAATGAGGTTAAAAACTCTTAAATTATAACATGTTATACATTGTTGAAATCAGAATAAAAAGTACTATTTGGCTGCGTAAAAATCCAATATGGCGTCCATATGAAAAAATAAAGTTGATGATGATTCTAAAAAGCCGAAACGTAGAAAATAAAAATTGACTACTTGGTCATATTCTACAAAAAAAGTTGCTTTGAAGAAGTTTTTACAGATTTGAAAAATTTTCACTTATAAAAAAAATATGGCCGATTTTCGAAAATGCATGTTTCAGGTTTTTTCAAAATTTCTCAAAAACCTGAATAGATAGAACCATGTAGTAAACGGCATTAGCTTACTAACATAATTGTCCAAAACTTTCCCCATTTAACCGATTTTCCATCTATCGTGGTTTCCAAGATCCCCATACATTCCCCACCAATTTGGGACACACTGTATATATATATATATATATATATATATATATATATATATATATATATATATATATATATATATATATATATATATATATATATATATATATATATATATATATAATATATATGTGGGGATGCAGTCTTTTTGAATTATTGAAAAAGGATTGGTGGCCTGGATTTAGTAATGAAACCCTTTTCTGTTTTGTCAAGCTTTCGAGAGTTTATTATTTTCTCCCTTCCTCAGGACTAACTAAAAGTAAAGTTTTTACAATTAGAAAAACTAACCTAAAAACTTCAAAAGATTGAACTCACCAAAGTGGGTTGCTATGTGAAAACAAGCAATATCCATGCGGATAATCAAGATTTATCTCCATATTTGTGTTACAAACTACATCTTTAAGGAAAAATTCACTTAAAACTTAAAAGAAAACCGATATGGGAACACGCGGAAAAACGCGGTTAAAAGTTCTGACAGAAGTGACAGAATGTTTAAACTGTCTGAATGGATCACCGACATTCGTAACTAGAAAACTTCGATTCAGAGAAGGATGCGAGATTAATAACGTGTGAAAGAAAGAGACATATCTTGTTTATTGCTACAGCGCAGGATCCATATAGTAATTTAGGAACAACTGTTCATCGAATCTTGTACAGTACCTGACTTAGTAAATTAATTTATCTTATTTTAATTTTTATTTTTAAGTAATTAGTATTAAATGTATGCAAAGACATGTGGAAAACGGTGAAACACCTAGCACCTCCTGTCATTTTCTTTTATTAGTGGTTAGACTTTTTTGGTCTATGACTTTTAATTTTAGAAGAAAATAGGTATGAAAATGACTTCAGAGAGGAAAAGGAGAGGAAACACCGTCTCCCAAACGTCAAGGAAAACAAATTATTGAAATTCTTAGAAAGAATTAGTCGTCAGGAGCTGGACAGTCAATTAAGCTACGATATTTTTCTTGTTCTAACCGTAATAAATAACTGTAAAACCGTGCTGAGATCTGAGATGTCACTTTTTTTATTGAGAACGTTGGATTTAAGGTTTATATGGACCATTTCTAGGAATAGTCTTTTGTGATATGAATTGACATTTTCTAAGATCTCAGCATGCTCCCAGTCAATTTGGTGATCATCAACCAAAACATGCTCCGCTAAGGCACATGAATGAACTCCTCGCCTACAATCACTTTTGTGGGAAGTGATGCGGCCTTTTAAATTTCTAGATGTCTGTCCAACATATGACTTGTTACAATTTTTACATGGTATTTTATATACAATGCCGAACCTTTCATCATCTTTCAGGGGAGATTTAGTTTTAGAATAAATCTGAGAAACAGTTTTGAGTTGTCTTTTCGCTATCTTTACATCTGATTGTTTGAAAATGTTGGTTAATTTATCTGTTAATGTTTCAATATATGGTAAAGAAAAATACAGTTGTGTTTGTAAGTTATTTACATTTAAATTGCTGTTATTAGTATTGTTTGAGTTACTTATATAGGAAGATAAAGTTAATGGTTGTGAAGGTCTGTCTATAATGTTTTCTGGTATTGCATATTGTGTACTAAAGAGAAATTTATTAATAAGTTTTTCTGGGTAAGAATTCTCCAACAAAATGCCCTTAAGTTGTTTTAGAGCTCTATCCCTGTATTGAGGGTGAGTTAGTTTTACTGCTCTATTTTTCATTCCTAGGATGAGGTTTATTTTAGTTCTAATCGGATGGTAGGAAAAATAGCTAATAAACCGATTGGAACAATAAGGTTTTCGGTACCATTTTCAAACAATCAGATGTAAAGATAGCGAAAAGACAACTCAAAACTGTTTCTCAGATTTATTCTAAAACTAAATCTCCCCTGAAAGATGATGAAAGGTTCGGCATTGTATATAAAATACCATGTAAAAATTGTAACAAGTCATATGTTGGACAGACATCTAGAAATTTAAAAGGCCGCATCACTTCCCACAAAAGTGATTGTAGGCGAGGAGTTCATTCATGTGCCTTAGCGGAGCATGTTTTGGTTGATGATCACCAAATTGACTGGGAGCATGCTGAGATCTTAGAAAATGTCAATTCATATCACAAAAGACTATTCCTAGAAATGGTCCATATAAACCTTGAATCCAACGTTCTCAATAAAAAAAGTGACATCTCAGATCTCAGCACGGTTTTACAGTTATTTATTACGGTTAGAACAAGAAAAATATCGTAGCTTAATTGACTGTCCAGCTCCTGACGACTAATTCTTTCTAAGAATTTCAATAATTTGTTTTCCTTGACGTTTGGGAGACGGTGTTTCCTCTCCTTTTCCTCTCTGAAGTCATTTTCATACCTATTTTCTTCGAAAATTAAAAGTTATAGACCAAAAAAGTCTAACCACTAATAAAAGAAAATGACAGGAGGTGCTAGGTGTTTCACCGTTTTCCACATGTCTTTGCATACATTTAATACTAATTACTTAAAAATAAAAATTAAAATAAGATAAATTAATTTACTAAGTCAGGTACTGTACAAGATTCGATGAACAGTTGTTCCTAAATTACTATATGGATCCTGCGCTGTAGCAATAAACAAGATATGTCTCTTTCTTTCACACGTTATTAATCTCGCATCCTTCTCTGAATCGAAGTTTTCTAGTTACGAATGTCGGTGATCCATTCAGACAGTTTAAACATTCTGTCACTTCTGTCAGAACTTTTAACCGCGTTTTTCCGCGTGTTCCCATATCGGTTTTCTTTTAAGTTTTAAGTGAATTTTTCCTTAAAGATGTAGTTTGTAACACAAATATGGAGATAAATCTTGATTATCCGCATGGATATTGCTTGTTTTCACATAGCAACCCACTTTGGTGAGTTCAATCTTTTTAAAGTTTTTAGGTTAGTTTTTCTAATTGTAAAAAACTTTACTTTTAGTTAGTCCTGAGGAAGGGAGAAAATAATAAACTCTCGAAAGCTTGACAAAACAGAAAAGGGTTTCATTACTAAATCCAGGCCACCAATCCTTTTTCAATAATTCAAAAAAGACTGCATCCCCACTACTCTGGTTTTGATATTTTTTCTTAACTAGTCAGTCGCGACTACTCTCCTCTATATATATGTATATATATATATATATATATATATATATATATATATATATATATATATATATATATATATATATATATATATATATATATATATATATATATATATATATTAAATATATTAGAGGTGCCAAAAAAGTCGATGTTATTTTTTTGCTCTCACCCAAAAATATCTCAGAAGATGCCCTAACAAAGCTTCTGTTAAGAGCGTGTGCTCAAAATTTTAATTTTAAGAGGTTCTCCATGGTTTTTTAAGTTTTTTTATTTAAATAACATGAAAAACGGGTTTGTACTACTTTTTTGCCCTGCAAGCTGTGAAAAAAATATTTTAACAGAAAATAAATGAATGGATCTTATTAGGACTAAATTTGTTACAAAAAATTTCATTGGGTTAAATTTTTATCTTCAATGTTTGACTTTCTACAAAGCTTTGAATTTCAAATTTTCGGTTTTTTACAACTTTAAGCTAAACTATTAGAGTTAGAAAAAAAAGTTAAATGGCAAATTTGTAGTACGTCTAAAATACAAATGAAAAAGTCCCCATCGACTTTTTCGTATCATCAATTAATTGCAACAAAGTTACAGGCTCTTAAATATTTATTTTTTAAAATTTTTGCTTTTACGAACTGAAATATTGATAATAAGACAAAAAATTTGGTGTAAATTTGCTATTACATCAAATCTGCAACAAAATTTGACAAGTAAGATATTTGGTATTATCAAAGATAATACTACTACGGATAAGATGAACCATTCAATGCTATATTTTTGATACCCCTAATGGACTTTGGCTAACGCGAGCCGATGTCCATCGAGAGATTTTCGCGCTATCCTTGAACGAAAGTTAAACAGTGTTGCCGGCAGGCCTTTACTATTGGCGTGATGAAACGCTACTAGAAAATACACAATTCGTTTAGCCGCCCGCTTTCGCTACTTCGTGTTCCGAATAAGGTACAAGCGACAGACATTGACAATGTCGCACATGGTTTCGTACCTCGATTCGCTGGGGCAGGGGTTACCGACTTAATTTTATTCGCATTTACGGAAGCATTGATATCTTCGAACTGATTCAAAACGCCCCATTTAAATGAACCATCTATTCGTAGTAGTATTATCTTTGGTATTATCAATTGTTAATTTTTTACCGATTTAGAGCCATGTTTTAAAGATTTTATTTTGTTTGTGCAGTTTTAATGGCTATTATATCCATATATTTTAATTTAACAGCTAATTTACAAATTAAAAATGTATTTTATTAAATATCTTTTTAACATAAAAATCTAAAAAATATATCCAGAATGTATTATATTATATTGTAACAGCAATTTATTTATAATACTACAGCTACACGTTGATATGTTTATGAGATAATTTATCGAAAAGTGCAGATTTTCTTAATTTTTATTTTCCTAAACAACAGAAAAAAACGGCAAGAAAAGTTTGACGCTGCCAAGATAATAACGAATTCCTAAGTTTGGTTGTTCTTCGGCCCAAGTATAATTTGCCGGGACAAGCAGTCTACTGCCGGGAGTCGTTACTTTTAACGATGTCGCTAATGAAACAATTTAGAGAAGCAATTAGGATAAATGACACATCCTGCACACTTTCTCCCTGAGTACATATAAATCAGGGAAAATGGACTCACCGGCATCATTTAACTTTAAATTTAATGTAATTTTTCTGCATGTAACTATGTATTTGCATAACAATGGAATATTCTATTTGAATCGCAAAACAAATAAATTTAAACAGCAATAAATGGATAATTTTTGTAGTTAGTTAATAAAAGTAATCGAAGAGAATTTAATACCGATGTTAATTTGTTAAATTAGTAATTATTACTAAAATAAACCATACCAAAATACTTTATCTTTGGAACTTTTGTGATAAGTAGGTCTGTAATTTTTTTGTTTATCCCCTATGGATGAAAAAGTGGTTTTTTCCAAGGGTGATACAAATATTTAATTTTTTCAAATTAATTCTGGAATCGATTAACTATAATAAAATAAAACTCAAATTCGCTCCCTTAATCTGAAACAAAGCGCGGCATAGTTTTAGTAAATTATCTCTAAAAGCCTTTCTTCTTCTAAAGGGGGATGTTTTAAAAAAATACAATTGTTATTGGGAGTTTTCCTATTAAAAGGTGATGTTATCAAAATTTTTATAACATTAATATTTAGATTTTTTTACCTAACATGGTTTTTAAATGATTAGATAAAGTGATTTACTAAAAACAGAATGCGACAAGGCAAACACTGCCGTGGTCGAACCAGGTTTAGGATGCTGCGTGCGGCCTTCTCGGGCGGGAACCTCGTTGAGTGGATACGCACCTTGACCAAGGAGGTTTGAAGTTATATGGAAGCCCAATGCTATGGCCTATTCGATCAAAAAATGTCCAGCCCACTATGAAAATAACTGTCAGAGTGAGCCCCGCCGATTCTGCGCAATAACAAAATTCCACGAAATATTTTAATGTGTTGCCTACTAACACACTGTATGTGTAGTTAGGCAACACACTATACTTTTCTGAGAGTCGGAGTCCCGTTTTCTGGTGCAACGGCGCGTATAAAACTATATTCGCGCTGTACCATCAACCGTCGTCGTCTCATCAACCCTCCTTCCAAGCGAATTTAAGGTTTCGTTGTGATTTCGTCATTTTCATTGTGGCTTGCGCCGTATTAATTTCGATTGTTTTGCTTTGTGTCACTATATTGTGTACCTGCAGAAATTTTTTGGATTGATAAGAATATTCTTATTTTATGATACCACAATGTTTGTGCATTTCTGTGGATCATTAAAAACAAATAAGATTTTTATTTAGGTAGCCATATTTTAATTAATAATTTAGTACATTCTTTTAAAAGTATCAAAATTTTCAATTACTGGACAGACCAGGCAAATTTTAATATATACAGGTCCCTTTAATTGAACAAAAGAAAATACAATTTTATGTAAAAAGTTCCTTCTTGCTTTTTCTGTATTTGTTTAAAAAGAAATTAAATTTTTGGTATCTCAATCTCTTATGTACAAAATTCTATACTTCTTGTTAAATTTGTTTATGTTATATTCTTTAAATTAGTGTCACCTCGCATGAGGTGACACTATTTTATTGTACTTTTATACAAATTATAAATTTATAGGCGCTGGTTACAAATCTAAAGTAACTTTTTATCGACGTTTTATTTTTCATTTATCAATCCTTAAATACGACAATTAGATTAAACTCATTTACACTATCTTGTCCTTGTTTTATCACAAAATTGGTACATGAAACTATCATACAATGTTTGAAATTTATTTTAAAAAATCGTGTTTTCATTTATTTTACTAAGATTTTTGGTAAACATAATAGTATCGTTTAATAACCAGCAATTTTGTGCAAAAAATAATAAAAAAAAAACAGTAAATGTATAAGTACCTAGTTTAAATTTGACATTTGATGATGCCAACTTTATAGATAGTAACAAAGACTTATGGAAGTCCGGACCTGACCAACTATTCATTGCGCAAACTCCGCGGGGCCGATTCCCCTATTCCCGCTGCCCTGTACGCCCAGACAATTTTGTTCTACAGCATTGGCCTTCCATATACCTTCAAACTTCCTTGACCTTGAAACGTGTCGGTTAAATTTCTAATGCGTCTCTCTGCCGAAAGTGGTATTTTTATTATCTTACTGTGTTAATCGGTTAAAATGAAGTGAGTAAGGCTTTTTTGTCTTTATGACAGCTTGCGAAGGCTTATACGGTACTTAAGTACGGTGCCGCGTTCTTTAGATGTTTAAGCCATTTTGGTCCCTAGCCAATGCTGTCCATGTGCCGAAACCCGAAACATACAGATATTGCATTTCACGGCACTTTTTAAACAACGTAGTAGTGCCCCCAAGGACGTTATACAAATAACTACTACCTCTAAACTAGCCCCATTAACGTCGAGGTAATGTCATCCAGACATACATTTTAACGTGGGTTCCGAACAACACTCACACGGGTTCACTGGCGGTTACCCATCCAATTGCTAACCGTGCTCGGTGTCGTTGAATTTCGCTGATCTCACGCAGCAATGGCCGTTTTATTTAAAAGAAAAACCTAATTGACCACTTAATTTTATTAGAGGCGTGATAGTTAGGTAATCGGTCGACACAAAGAACTTTTTTTGAAATATATATTTTTAAAAGTAATACTAGCTATAAATTAACATTTGATTGAAGAATAAATATACAATGTTATTTGGATTATATTTATAATGTTGGAATTTAGATTCAGCATTTCTTGAATCCCGCGAGAACGATGTCTAGGGTAGAGGGCTAGTTTTTTGGGTAGTTGCACTAGGGTTTCTCTAAAATTTTCTTCCATACAATGAAGGGTTGTAGTTGTAGCAACGATACTTAGGAGGCCTATAACCCGCGATTATGGTGAGTTAAATTATATTATTTTCTACATTGCTCTTTATTTGACTGAGGTAGCGTAAAATACATAAATAAAACCTATTTTATTATCACTATGAATTTTCATCCTTGCTTTGACCTTTAAGGCTACTTATACTGTTTTTCTTTAAAACGGGTTTTTTCCGTTCTCCTTTTTTTGTAGTTTTTGTTTAAACATTGTCCACTTGTCACGCCTGCTTCAAGCAGTTCAAGCTTCATAACTGACCCCTCGGAGCCCTGGATCATACCTTAGTTCTTGTATCGCCTGCGGAATACAACTCATCGGATTTATCGTGAAATATTAAACAATAGCTCAATTTATTCTCATTTGTCTTTTCATATTTCTTTTTCTATCTTTCAATGTTTTAGTTTCTTCAAATAAAGTCCCTATTCTGAAAATTACATCCACTAAAATTCGCCCCTGGAAACTCTCAAAAAATCTTCTTTGTGTTTCGCAAGCATTTTCTCCACTTTTGTAATATAATTTTACAATGCATAGCCGGTCTTTTAATAAATATTTTATTTTTAAAACGTTAAACTAATTCGTAAAAAATAAACAATTTAAAACTTGATTTTTTAATTGTCTGAATGACACTACCGCCAAAGCGTAAACAGGTATCCGTAACAACCTGTCAAGTGTTAATGGCATGGTAGACAAACAAATTAAACAGGCAAAAAATAGACGTTTTTGAAATAAAAATATATTATTTTGAATCAAAAGAAATACAAAAAATCAGATAATCCCATAAAAACAGGGCGTTACAATTAAGGCTGGTCGTCCACTGGAAGCGAAAACAAGCGGTTACGAGCTCACGCGACACGAGCGTTAACAAGCGGCTATGTGCGGCAGATCCTAACTATTGCTTTTCAATAGTAGCCTCGTCCATTGCAAGCAACTTTGAGGGGGTGGCTACAAGCGTAAACTTACTTGCGCGGCAGATCCCCTCAGGATGGGATTTTTGCTCGTAGCCGCTCGATTATTTTATATTTAGTCAGCGAACATCAGTCAGCTAGGTTGCTTTGGTTATTTTTTATATAGTTTTGACATTTTGTTGCGAGTGTAAAAATGAAAGAGACTGACAAACTTATTATCGCGGTCCATTCGTATTCCGCTCTGGTCTTTTTTGGCCTCTTTGACGCCTTATCAAAAACTGTAATAAGGAATTTCTAAGAAATATGCATCTTCTGCATCCATTTTAAATTGCAATAATAAACACAAAACGAAAGAAACACAACAAACATGTATACTCTGCTTCGCTACTTTGTCGCTACTGAACAGTGTGAACAGCCGCCGCCAGTGGACGACCCCTGTAGCACGAAATCGCTTGTCTTAGAGCCGCTTGTTGACGCTCGTGTCACGTGAGCTCGTAGCCGCTTGTTTTCGCTTCCAGTGGACGACTAGGCTTAAAGAACATCAAAATGACTCCTAGCAGTTTTATTTGATATTAAATTATTATTCAATCATTATTTTTGGATTCGACGGGGAAAATTTTACAAGTACAGGTACAGTCAAAAAAATCAGTCTGTCTAGTCCTCGTTTGATAAACCTATACATATTGTTAAAAAGTAAAATTTCAGAACTATTCGTAATGATTATAGAAGTAGACAAAAACTGTAAGTTAAAATTATTGAAAAAAAGAAGATAAACCTAATATCCAACACTTTTATAAACAAAAAACATATTTGTGAAAATTATAACAATATTCGTCGAAGACTTTACTCGACCCAAAGTTAAAATGTCTTATAGTTGAATTAAATTAATATTTATTGCCACTTTATTTTCCAAAATTAAAAAACCATTCTCTTTTAAATATTGAATTTTAAATCATTAGATTTCACCCCAATTTCACCGATGTGTATAAATTTACAGTTACCTGCGAGTGATCTAAGCCAATTACAACAGTAGTTTATTTGATAATCAAATTATCCATATTGTGTCTCGTATTTATTACTGCATCCATTTAATATTAACAATAATTATTCAGATCCCACAAGGATAACTATACAGCAAATGCGAAACCTGACTAATTATCAGTAACCACTATGTTAATAATTGACTTCACCAGCTCTGCATAATAGTTCTAAATTTAAATTACAAAATTATGAGCCACAAAGGAATTTGTTCGAATAAAAAATGCCAAAAAGAATAAAATCGATTTAATACCTAACACATTTCTAAGAATAATAATATAATAATGAAAGAGATCAATTTCTGCGGTTTGAGTTATGAATGAGTTGAGGAAGCTTAGTCCTCCCCTTCTACATTGAATTATTTTTATTTTATTTTTTTATTTAACTATTTCTATTTATTTCAAAATTACATTGCAATAAAAGTTATATACAACATAAAATGACATGTCGTCAACAACAAAAACTCTTGAACATAATATATACATATATACACACCACTGACCTTCATATGGACCGGTAAAGTGAATTGGATGCGCGGTTCATAAGTTAGATTTTATGAGCGAAAAAATGTGTCCATGCGCCGTGGCTGTAGTCATCACTTAGGGTATTAAATCATGCGCAGAACGGACTAACAGATCGATTTTCTTTTCACATTTGTCGCCGGCCAGTTCCGTACTTTGTCAATTTGACGCGGTTTTGCTAATATTTCGCCTTGTTTGGAATTTGACCGCTTGGGTGAGATTTTTTAGTTTTCGGGCTGTTGTAATTTGTAATAGAATTTTTATATAATTATAGATTCTAAAGAAGTTTTACTGTTTTATTGTCTTTTTTTTTGTTGTATTAGACTAAAGTGGTTGTGTATTTTTTATTTAAAAAAACTAAAGTTAGGAGCCTATTTACTGATATTTTTTATTTGTAATAGTATTAACATATTAAATCTGGAGTTATATTTTATTTTGTATACCATGTTAAACATACCAGAATTGTTTTTAGTTATTTCATTAACCAAATAACTTATCTAAAAAAAAATTACTAAAACCATTACTTATGTTAAATAAATGTACTCCTATAAACTCTTAAGTTTTAATTTCCTTGTTTAGGTCAGAATTATTAATGTTCCGCATAGTTCTTTCCAAGAAACAACTTTACATAGGGCGTATTAATAAGTCACGAGGTTTATTCTGTAATATACAAGAACTTAAAGGACTTATAATAATTCGGACCTTACTAAAATATGTTCATGTTTGTTTGAGAATGATACTTAATATATATTACACTGGTTAAAAAAAACCACGGTTACTGGTTTTTTGAACCAGTGAAACACAGTGTTTTGATTAGGTGTTGTTCTTAAACGAAAATTAACATATTATCCATTGTCAGCTCCTTAAATTCCTTTTGTTCTTCTAAATATTACAGCTATGGAAAGCAACGAATTTTGATACTGGTTCACAACTGATGCGTTATAGTTAGTAATAATAAAAAATGGAGAATGCGGCTGAACATGACTTTTGTGGCGTATTTTTGTAACCTAATCATAATTGAAATTGAAAAAAAAATCACTATAATTGTTTATTTCGGATTAAAAAAATCTGAACAAAAAATGTATTGCATTAATCTAAAAACTCAGTAACCATGGTTACTGAGTTTTTAGATTGTTGAGTTATTCCCTTGGATACCTACAAGAGGCACGTACCCTAGCCGCTTGAAAAGCGAACATTTGTGCAAGAAAAAAAGAATTGGTATAACATTTCTCTCCCTCCAACCTGCTCATTGGTCGGTAAAAGGAATATATATATACCCCGCTCTGCGTGCAGATTGGTCGATCTTTCCGCTTCGATCAATCGGCACGTTGCAGTCACGGGGAAAGGTTATACTATGATTCTTTTTTCTCTTTCGCACTGCCAAACGGCAAGGCTGTCCCTAGTAAATATATGCTCGTTTTGTATAAATACATTTAAGATGTTTAAAATATCCTTTTCTCGCTATCGAAAACATAAGTCTAAGCAGGAAAAGTGTTAACATTATTTGTACCAACATTTTTTTACCCTTCTGTCTATAAGATTGTTCCAGTCTCGCAAAAAACCGTTTATTGTACAGCCATTTGCAAGTCCAGTCAAATTCACGACAGGTGACAGAGTGTATTACACGATCCCTTTACTGATCCCCAACCAAAGCAAAACCTTTAAATATACAGAAAGTGTTTAAACTTTGTCGTTTTTGAACTGACATAAAACCGTGTAATGTCGATACTTACGCGTTTAATTGATTCCAAGTCCGGCACTGGTCCTGCTTTTTAAATAAGCATGCTACATAACACTATCGTTTGTTTAGTGCGCGCTAGCATTAACTTGCCATAAATGCGATTAGCCATTATATATCTAAAGTTAGGTTATCTATGATACACACATACATAAACAATTTAAATCTTCCTAAGTATCCAGATAGTCATTTAGACTGTATGTTTTCCTTATGTTTCTTACAGAATCTCAGCCATGGTTCCAAATTTACAAAAAATTGTTTTAACTTACTTTTTATGTAATTTTATATTAACGTTAATATGTTGACATATAGAGAATGGTTTTTAAAATACAAGGTCAATACATCTCTTAATATACGGTTCAGATATAATTATAATTTGTTATAATGTTATTAGTGTGACATTATAATAATGATTTTATTTATTTCAAAATCATTACGTTAACTAAATTTAAGTTAAGGGTTGTTTTTAGAATAGGGCACGTAGGTCTCAAAGGTCAGTTGAATGGTAATGATGAATTATTAACATACTTTGCTGCTCTGCTCTGGTTCTTAGTGTTTGTACATTTTTAAGAATTCATTTAACGGACAAAATCGACAAAAATACTGCTAAGCAAAAACTAAAAAAATATATTATAATTTTTTTTTAAGTCAAAACTAAATGTTTAAATTTTCAGATAAGGGATGGTAAATACTGCAAATAAATTTGTTAAGAGACCTAATGGTAAGTTAAGGCCAAAGGAACTTGGGCTTAGCTGATGACATAAGCTACCATTGAGACAAAACAAGGTTTTTAACCTTTATATCAAGAAAAAAAAATAACAATGGCAATATCTGCAATTACAGATTTTTTTTTGTCAAGCCGGTGACAAAAAAATATGTTTTTAATTAATGAAGCAATTGTCAGTAATTAAAAATTTTGGGGCAAATATTTTACAAGTTTTCTTGTTCCAGGTGCAACTAGGAGGAAAAAATAGAACAGAATATGGATATTAAAAATACATATGTACATACAGTTGATTTTTAATAAACCTTTATAAATTATGTAGGCAATTTTTATAACTAACTTTAAACCTTTTTTTTTATTATTTTTTTAATGTTATTACTTATATTTACACTTCAGGAAATATTTATAACACTTTATTAGGTAAATTAAGAAAAATAATCATTATTGCATAAAAATTTCTATATATGAACTGTTACACTTTTTGTAGATTTAGAAAATAAGCTTTGCATATTAAATAGTTTGTACGCAAATTCAGGGAATATGAGAGAATAGTTGTTGTAAACATCAGATATTTTTATAAATACATTGTTCTTTCTAATTCATATAAGTATTTTTTTATTAAAGATGAACACTCGTCATTGGCTCTATGTTGGAAACTATTGAGAAAACAAATCTTAAAAAGAAGTAAAAAAAGCAGTTTTTTCAGTTTCCGAAATTAATGTGTCTAACAATAAATTAGAAAAATGCTCGGAAAAATATAATTACGGTGTAGACGAAAAACAGTATTATTAAAATTAGCAGGCGATTTATCACAACTTATTTTACATCTGTATTTTTTCAGTAGCATCTTCAATAACCCAACATTTACTTTTATACAAAAAAATTCTAAACCTGACGTAAACAAGTTTTTAATATTGTTAATTAAAGAATATTTAGTTTTACAAAATGTAAGCACGAAGGATAATTAATCAATTATTTTTTATTTGACCAGCCTATGTTTAAAAAAATATGTTGCACCTTGTCAGTGCTTTTTTGCATATAAGAAAATTTTCGCCCACTCTAGAAGTTTAACAGACAATAATATTTGGAGAAAGGCGTTAAAAATATGTTGCATCTTGTCAGTGCTTTTTTTGCATATAAGAAAATTTTCGCCCACTCTAGAACAGACAATAATATTTGGAGAAAGGCGTTAACAATCGTTTAGCAATTTTAATTAAATCCGTGATCGTTAATTTTAATATCAACATTTTTACAAAAAGTTTGCCCTTTTTAATATACTTAATATCGTGCGACTCCTAGTGATAAATTCGCCAACTTAATACTTTTAGTGACTTTTAAAACCATTATCATTATACTAATTTTCATGTTAAATCAAATAGTTTACAAAATACGATTTACGACCATACCCAATTGAACATTCTGTATTATTATTATAAATCACACATTTAGTGCCCAAAAGGTCTTTTAATGTTAACTAAGTAACGAAAATGTTACAGGACACTCTTGTGTTTATGATTAACATAACAAAACCGCTCATTTAAATCCTTAGAAAATTATCTCTATAATGTAAGTTAAATAACGTGGATGTTTCAGAATATGTGTTAGGCCCGACCAATGCAAAATACCCAACGAGGCCGTGTAAGTTTCGTAACAAGAACATTGTATTTTTAACGTAACTAGGATTTTGTTAAGTTGAAGGAAATATAACGAAACGATTAAGTTCAAGCAGCCGTTATTGTTTCAAGATGATTAACGTAACAAAGGAACAAGAAAACATTAATCTAACGTAATTAGGATTATTTTTTGCTTAGTGGGTAGTTTATATCACGAGTTCTGATACTATAGTGATGATTAATATGAGTGTTAGTTTTATAAATGTACAAATCATAAGACTTAAAAACACCTCTACACCACTGTGCATATGATGATATATTGTAAATTATTCTTAGAACACGTTTTTGTATGACAAAAAAATTCTGCACTTATGAATTTCTTCCCTAAGAAAACCGAACCTAAGTGTGACTTCAAAATTCGCATAATACGGTGAGCGTAAGGCTGTTTCTTTTTGATGTTATGCATAGACAATAGCATATTTTACTTAATTTGTCCCCTTACTGGTCATTATGGTGCGACCCATGGCACAAAGAATACATGTACCAAATTTTTCCTAGGTAACCACAACATACCGATATCATACTGGTATCACAGCATAACTAACAGAAAGCAGCACGCTTTCATGAATTGACGGGAAAGTACGATAATTTTTCTTCCTCAAGTTTAGCCAACGTTTTGCTGAGACATGATCTGTCTGCTTTATTTGACTTGTAATCGTTTCTTTCGTGTTTTGTGCTTAAAAATATTAGTCCTGTTAGTTAGACTGTGCATAAGAAAATATGTTACATGGTTAGCTAGCAAAAATTTGGTTAAGGTAGGACCTTGCACATGACGTTTATCACGTGATAGCCGGGTATTACGTAGTAATGTGACTAAATAAAGTTAAAGCCATATGTTTATAGTGGTATTTTTATCAATTTGTTTGACGTTTTATTTTGCTTTTTGGCAGTTTCATGACTCTAAAACTAGTTTAAGTGTAAGATAATTTATTTTTAAGTGCCTTTTATAGCGATTTATTAGTAAAACCTCTAAAGTTTGCCTTCATGTGATTAGAAAAACGAGATTGGTATTATGGTCCAGAAATTGTTTATTTAATATTTTTATGTGCATTTGTGCTCCAAGTGATTTATTTATAAACAATTATTGTGTTTTTTGTATAATTAGATATATTTTTTAAAATGCGTTGTGCTGTTGCTGGTTGCAATAGTGAAAATCATATTAAAAACTTTGATAAAGGGCAAGTTTTTAATTGCATCGATGGATCCAGCGCATTAAGCGCTTATTCATCAAACCGTTTTTAAACTACCACTAGAGAGTCCAATAGATTCCATCAAAGCGTTTTTATAAAATATAAATAAATACGGAAGAGAAACACAACAATCAGCTGAGCATTGACAGTTGCAAAACAAAAAGCAAAGCGTTTTTAAACATTTCGCTTTAATTCGTTCCATCAGAACTTCTTATGACGTCATTTGACGTTCAGCGCATAAATTCAGCGTACTTTTATCGATGGAATAAAGAAGTTGCCCAAATCTATAAGGTTTTATAGTTTCTCCAAGATAGTGTGATAAAAAAAACTATGGGTTGTGGCTTGCTGCAGGAAAGACAATTTCAACTGTTTTACTTCGAGAATTTGTTCAAAGCATTTTAAAAACAAAGATTTTGAGAGCACTCTACAGCAAGAACTTTTAGGATATCAGTCAAAAAAGGGACTAAAACTGAAATCTGACACAGTACCTATCCTTAATTTGCCCAAATAAAAAACGTTTTCCATCAATCAAGAAAAACGCTTAGATAGAGCCAAACGAGTTTGTTGAGCAATTCTTATTTCTTAATGAAGGTATATTAGTCCACATTACAGGCCCCCCCTGGCAAGTTGATTACCACATACTTTAAAATTCGTGAGGAACTTCGTTTCGACGAGTCTACCACACTTTTCCTCTGCAACTTTTCTCGATTCCTCCGCTTTTCCACTCGAAAAATCCCTATATTATGGCAAATTCCCAAGGTTCTCACGACCACAACCTTTTTTTTAGCTTAAGTTACTGCAAAAATTTAAACTTATATTTATAATTGCCAATAAAGTATTTTATTTTATGAAATAAAATTTCATGTATATATAATATATTTATATATATATATATATATATATATATATATATATATATATATATATATATATATATATTTTTAAATATATATATATATATATATAAAATTATATATATATAATATATATATATATATATATTATATATATATATATATATTTTAATATATATATATATATATATATATATATATATATTTTTTTTTTTTTTTTTTTTTTTTTTTTTTTTTCATTAGGGGCCATCCATAAATAACGTCACACGAATTTCATAATTTTTTGACCCCTCCCCGCCCCTGTCACACCACGTCACATTTGTGAGACCCTCTCCCCCCTAGTGCGACGTCACATGTTTTGAAATTTTACGTCTAAAAATAATCAAAACAGTTCTACACCGGACTAAAAGTTCATTGGAGATGGTGCTGGTTATCTTTTACCCTACATACTCACGGGCAACGGCCGCGCGGAATGGCAGAACAGCAGGCGTGAGCTCACTAACGAATAAAACCTACTTAAACCTTATAAGTATATAGAAAGAGTATGAGAAATATAGATTTTTACACGTGATGTCACAAAGCTGATAACCGTCCCATACTCCTTGTCACACAATGTCACAATCCTCTACGCCCCTCCCCCCCTTAATATGTGACGTAATTTAACGCATGGCCCCTTACAACGTATTTAATGATTTTTTAATAATATGCGGACACTAAATTGTCGGACAGGTGTATCACTATTTTCTACAATAAATTTAAAAGAAAAGGAAGTGAAAATTAGGTTTGTGGTCAACGATTTTTTATACCCCGTCAAAATTCCAATTTCGAGCTGTCGGACTGAAAAAATTTAATTACAATCAATTTTACCAAAAATTACCTATGTGGTGATCGGTTTTCAATACCCTGTCATTTGGGCATTGTATTGTATTGTATTGTAATAAACGGGGTCGCTCGGCTCTAGTGTAGCCCTCCTTCACTTCGACCTAAAGAGATCTTTTGTGAATACCCTTCGTTGTTTAGTGCCCGGTAATTCCTATACCTTTAGCAAAGTTCAGGATACTACGCGGTGCAAGCTGAATAATATCTCTAGGAGTAGGATATACCCCTTCGAGGTATTTAAGCCGTTGTCGGGTCAGTTCTCTGCATTCACAGAGAATGTGTTCCGCAGTTTGTTTGCCTCGTGACAAAACCGACATTGTTCATCCTCAGTCTTTCCCATTTTTTTGAGGTGATACCTCCAAGGGCCATGTCCTGTTAGGAAGTCGGTAACCAGTTTAAGTTCATTTTTTTGAAGTTCCAGTAGCTTCTTTGTGTACTTAGGTGAATGCGAAATAAATCTTTTCGCCTGCCTTTGTCCTGGGATGTTGTTCCAGTAAGTCTCTTTTTGACTTTTTCCCATGTCCTGAGTTCCTCGTAGAGGTGGCCTCTAGTGGTGCCACAGAAAGGCTCAGGTCCATAGAATGGTCTCTGTGCTCCTTCCTTGGCGAGTTGATCGGCAATTTCATTGCCCTCCACTCCTTCATGTCCTGGTACCCACTCCAGAGTAACTCTGTTGTGTTTGGCCAGTTGGTTTAGTGATTGTCGGCATTCCCAGGCCAGCTTTGAGTTAAAAGAGCATGAAGTCAATGCCTTCAAAGCAGCCTGGCTGTACGATAAAATATATATGGTTGCGCCTCGAAGGCCTTTTTTTGGCACATTCCGAAGCGCAAATATCAATTGCATGGATTTCAGCTTGGAAGATGGAGGGAGCCTTGCCGAGAGACTTTGATAGTCTGCATCCAGGTCCAAAGACACCAGCTCCAACCCCTTGTTCCATCTTAGATCCATCAGTGTACCAGACAAGTGAGCCTTTTTCATGCTTTGGTTCATTCACACTCATAGTTTGGCGGTCTTGAATAACCACTTCAAAAGAGAGTCCCGCACTATAGGCATTATGTCCGTGGGTTTGGTCAGAGCTTCAATCTTGATTTTTTCCAAAATTTTAAGGTGACCAGTCAGGTCTCCTGACTTTATACTTTGTGTCTGGATTACTCTGGAGGCACTCAGTATCGCCTCCCTCTTTATGTGCAGGTGCAGGGGAAGGAGGTTCAACATTGTCTCCAGAGCTGCCGTTGGGCAAGATTTCATTGCTCCAGTAACTCCCAGACAGGCAAGTCTCTGCAGTTTCAGAAACTTTCCTTGTGTAGTTTTTCCTCTGTTTTTGGCCACCAGACCAGTGAGGCATAAGTAACTATAGGTATTACAACTGTAATGTATGACCAGTAGATCATTTTGGGTTTTAGACCCCATGTTTTACCACATAGTCTGCGGCACGCCCATAGTGCCGTTGATGCTTTTGCGATAGTTCTTTTTATTTGCGAGTTCCAATTGGTTTCTGGTCAAGGACAATTCCCAGATATTTTACTTCTTTAGAAAGTTTGATCGTAATGCCGTTTAACATAGGAGCTATAAACCTTGTTTTCCTCCTTTTTGTAAACGGTATTATAATTGTTTTATTTGGATTGACATTTAGCCCTTCCGTAGAGCACCAGTTCTCAACCAAGTTTAGGGCCGCTTGCATGCGAGCAGATAATATGCCATCATGCCTGCCCCTGATGGTGATTACGAGGTCGTCTGCGTAGCCTTGTACATCGAAGCCTCTTGCTGACAGCTCCGCCAGAAGCCGATCAACCACTAGGGACCAGAGCAGGGGCGATAGTACTCCACCCTGTGGACACCCCTTTACCGCTCTGACCATTGCAGTCGCGTCCCCCATAGCAGAGCTGATTTTGCGGCTTCTTAGCATGGCTTTAATCCATTTAATCGTTGAGGGTTCAATGTCCCTTGATTCTGCTGCTCTTTGTATGGATTCGAATGAGGTGTTATCAAACGCACCCTCTATATCAAGAAATGCACACATAGCCGCTTCTTTTGCATCGAATGTCTTTTCTATGTCTCTGACTAGACATTGTAGAGCATTGATCGTTGATTTTGCCGGTTGGTAGGCAAATTGTTTTGGATGCAGTGGAGCTTTCGAGATAAATTCGCTTCTTATATGCTGGTCAATTATTTTCTCCATAGTTTTAAGGAGAAAAGAAGATAAGCTAATGGGGCGATAGGACTTCGGCTCATCCATAGGACGCCGACCGGCCTTTGGTATGAACGCCACCTTAACTTTCCTCCAGTTTTCTGGTATGTAGCCCAGTATGTAACTGGCTTTAAATATTGCTTTAAGGTTCGGTAGTATTTCCTCTATGCCCTGCTGTAGCAGGGCTGGAAATATGCCATCCATACCTGGGGATTTATAGGGTTGGAAGCTATTAACTGCCCATTTTATTTTATTATCTGTGAAGATTTTACCTGCTAGGCTTTTCCCTGCTTTGCTGGGGCGTGGTTCGTCCCATGTTGGGTTTTCCTGTATTTGGTTATCTCCTATGATGGTAGATCCTGGGAAGTGGGTTTTTAACAAAATCTCCAAACTTTCCCTTGGAGTCTCAGCATAGCTGTCATTGGTCTGTCTTTTAAGTAGTCCAATTCCGTTTGAGTGGTCTCGTGCTAGGACCTTTTGGAGTCGCACTGCCGGGGTAAGATCATTTATCCCTTCGCAGAACGTTCTCCATGTTTTCCTTTTAGATTTCCTCAATTCTTTGTTATATTCAGTAAGGACTCTGTGATAGTTGTCCCAGTTGCCCGATGTCATTTGGGCATGTTTCGAGCGGTAGACATGAAAAACTCGAACAAATTTTTGTCGGACCAGTTTAAATTTACATTTTCAACAAAATTTTCAGTAACTTTAGCTAAAAAAAATAGTTGTGGTCGTGACTCTTTAGAACCTTGGGAAATCGCCATAATATAGGGCTTTTTCGAGCGGAAAAGCGGAGGAATCGAGAAAAGTCGCAGAGGAAAAGTGTGGTAGACTCACGAATTATAAAGTAAGTGGTAATCAACTTGCCAGGACGGCCTGTACTGTGGATTATTTGGATATAGTTTTTAGTTATAAGCAAAAATTTTACTACTTTTACATAACTGTTTGAATACTATAAAACACAAAATTTGTCTGTAGTCAAATACTTATGAAATCCATTACGTTAGTCATAAATTATAAATAAAAAAACTTAGAGACGTATAAATACATGGAAAAATTATTAATTTTTGTTATTTTTTAGTACCTCAAACATTATTCACTTAAAGAATGTTGCTCTCGAACATCAATAAGAACCTAACATTTCAATAAATAATTATGCTGTACCTGAGGCTATACCATCCACATTAAAGTCAATTGGGTAAGCTATTTCTACTTCAAGTAGGAAATATTTTTACACTTTTATATTTAAAATTGTTTATACCCATTTATTTTAATATTTTAGATTAAATACAGATCCAACTAAAGAGGCTTTGGAACTTTCTAAAATGAAGGAACAAAACAGTATTAAGTAACCAAGTTGCTGAACTACAGCAAGTTAAAACAGCCCAAGAAAAAAAATTCAAGAAGACAGGTTAAGCGGTTACAAAATATATACATGCATCTGGTTCCAGAGCATATCATTTACTCTTAAAAAAGGGATATTCTTTAACCTCCATTTCAACTTTAAAACGCTGAACAACAAATAATAAAATAATACCTAGCATAATGGAGATGGCCTTAAGCCTGGAAAAAAATACAGAAGTGGACCTAGAAGACAATGTCAAAATACTTATTTTTGGGTCAAGATTTTTTTTAGAATAAGACATCTAAATGCTGCCAAAGAGAAAGTAACACTGAAATTAAAAAAAATATTTAAAATCCTGAAATAAAAACCTATTATCTAGTGATAAAACGTTGTTTTTTTTTACCTATAATGTTTTTCCTGTTTTAACTTATATATTTTTAAATTTTCTTGTTCCATGTTAGTTAAAATATAAAAAAGTTTAATAGAATCATTTTTTGTTTTTAACTGGGAGGGAATGTAATATATTTTTTCGACAAGTAATGTGAAAAGGGATTACTTTGGCTAATAACTTACAAAAATTATAATATGGGAGTTAACTAAAAGAGAGTAAAACTAGCCTTAAATAAAATAAATGTGTATAACAATCATATTTTTTTTAACTTTTTGGTTTTAAACCAAGTAACTGATAAGATATTGAAAAACAAATGATTTTCACACCCTTCTGGGGGGTGTAAACAACTCCCTATAAATAACTTTATGCTGTATTATCCACAAACATTGAGTAACAGCCAAGAAAACTTTTTAAAATGTATTTCTTAAAGTGCTTAAAATTTAATGTTTAAAAATATGTTTAAACATTTTTTATATGCTAATTTATGCAAAATCATAAAAAAAAGTAATCAAAAAAATGGTTTAAATATATTTTTTTATACTCCATAAGTTGGGTGTGAAAAATGTTTTATTCCTTTTTGTACGCTGACTTTTCAAAAGCCGTTAAATAACACTACAAACAGTTCTGGAAGTTATTTTTTCAGTATATTGTTATTAAAGGGTAGATTATTGAATAAAGATTATTATTGTTTGTCAACATATGATCGGTAATTTATATAAAAGTAAAAATATAATATTATACATAATACTTTCTATGTAAGGGTAGTTTTTACCCCTTTTAGCTAACTCATTTAATTTTTATAAGTTATTCACAAAAGTATGTCTGTAAAAAAATAATGGATTTTTTTTTAAACTTCTTACAATTTACTAAGAAAGATGTAAGGAAAATTAAATAAATATAATTATACTAACTGTAATATCATTATATCAAAATCCTATTGCTTAAAAATAAGCCTAATATTTAAAAATGAGCAAAAATTCACAAACATTGCAGGCTTTTTATTTAAATTTTGGCACGAAGTCACATTGCAACGTCATTGCGCAAAGCGAACCGATTTTGGATTGCTGGTGATCCTACCTTATATTAATTGTGCCATGGATGCGACCAGTCTTATAATAGGCCCATTTAGTAGTTTTTTTTATTTGTTTATTGGAAAGATCGTACAATTTTATGGTTCTCTGCAAAAGGAAAAAAAAATTGTGTCCTCTAAATCGCTTAAAAAAATGCCAAACTCCGCGCGTTCGCCCGTTCACGCGAGCCGGCTGTGACGTCACTGCATGTGAGAGCAGCCCGGTATCGAAAGGGTCGCCGCGGGCCGGTCGTGTTGTATGAACTACAGAACTACTGTATTTTTAGCGGCTCATAGTTTTTTACTGTGGCGGTGTTTTAATATCCTCATTATCAATATTATCGTATTAACATGGAAGATAGTAAACAAAAGAAAGGGTATGTGAAAGTACTAGTGCCAAGACCCCTAATAAAACATTTATTTCTCTTCCTCGAGGCGTAAAGGCCAGAAAGCAATGGCAGACAG
Organism: Listronotus oregonensis; assembly: GCA_019359885.1. Lineage (NCBI taxonomy): Eukaryota > Metazoa > Arthropoda > Insecta > Coleoptera > Curculionidae > Listronotus > Listronotus oregonensis. Next base: position 25,455 of record JAHBCN010004395.1, read on the forward strand.
CAATGAAGCGGGATAAACTACTTAGCAATAAATCGACATTTTTTGTCTGTGAAGATCATTTCAACGTAAGTAGGTTTAATTTATTATGTAATTATAATCATGTATTGAAAGTCCAACATATATTTTAATGCATGGTTACGGATTGTTGACAAAAAATACTTTTCACGTTGAGTTAGGACAGTTAGTACAGTATAGCACTGGCGGTATGCGGCGCGCTACGTGACGGCCTCACATGCAGTGACGTCAAAGCTCCTAAAGATTATGGTAAGGGCGGGCCATATTTGAAATGCTATATTTTCTGAATGGCTTATTTATTTGAACTAAAATTTTCAGGATCATCTAATTTTGGTTGGAACTATGTGTGAAAAAATTTTGAACCATTTTCTAAATTTCATTAAATGAGCCTATTATAGCATTCCCACAGTATAAGGTCTAATAAACTGTGAAAGGCTTCCGCGGCCATTGTCTAATGTTTCAATGGTTTTTGGGCTGTTAGGCCGGCGTCAATTGTCTGGTTGACTTGACGTTTCGCCAACACGAGCGGTTGGCATCTTCAGAAGTTGCTTCCTGGTTGGCAGTATGCGAACTACTGGGCTTTGCGCGGTCGTAGCTCGTATTTATACGTACGGGAGGCAGTGGGCGGGGCTTCGGTTACCTTCGGTTCCAATCGGTTCCAATCGGTTCCTGTCGGCTTTGTTCGCAAAGGATGCAATTCTCGTTCCCTTAATTATGGGGATCCATGTTTTGTTGATCTTAACTGCTTCCTCCTTCTTATTAAAGTTGTTGCTATGCTTTTCTATCTCTATGACTTCTCTGTAGAGTCTGGAGTGGTATGCCGACATGGTCGCGAGTACTTGGGTCTCCTCAAACTTTATTCGATGATCCGTTGTAAGGGTATGTTCTGCTACGGCGGATTTGTCTGTCTGCCCCAGACGACAGTCGGCTTTATGCTCTTTAATCCTGGTGTTGATCGAGCGTTTTGTCGTTCCTATGTGCAATGTACACGCTTCCACATGTGCACGGAATGCGATAAATTCCTGAAAACGCAAGTGGATCTCTTTTATCTTTGGCCGATCGAAGGCATTCTTTGATTTTCCTCGTTGGTTCCATTGGCCCTTAAAGCGTTTTGAATATGTGTCAGTTCTGCGTTTAGCGCCTCGGGTTCGCAAATTCTTCTTGCTCTTTCTGTTAGAGTTTTAATGACTCCATATTTCTGACAAGGGTGGTGGTTGGAATCCCTATGTAGATAGCGATCTGTGTGTGTGGGGTTTCTGTATACCGTGTGGCCTAATGATCTTCCTTTACGCGTCAATAATACATCAAGGAACACTAGCTTGTTGTTGTCCTCGATTTTCATCGTAAACTGTATATTTTCATGGATGCTGTTAATGTGTGTCAGAAATTCTTGCAATTTATCTAGTCCATGACTCCATATTACGAAAGTGTCATCCACATATTTAATACCACACTTTTGGCTTGTAAGGGGCACTGTTTAAAGCCAGTTGTTCGAACTTTTCCATAAAGAAATTTGCTACTACCGGGCTGAGAGGGCTTCCCATTGCTACTCCTTCAGTCTGTTAATAAATCTTATTGTCCCATGAAAAACAGGTGGTTGTCAAGCAATGTCTAAACAAATAGGCGATATCTTCTGGGAAGATGTCATATATATGTTCCATTGCATCCTTTAGGGGCACTCTTGTAAAGAGGGATACCACATCGAAACTTACTAATATATCGTTGACTTCAAGAACTAAGTCTTTAATTTTCGAAATAAAATGGGTCGAATCCTTGAGAGATCCACTTGCGTCTTCAGGAATTTATCGCATTCCGTGCACATGTGGAAGCGTGTACATAGGAACGACAAAACGCTCGATAAACACCAGGATTAAAGAGCATAAAGCCAACTGTCGTCTGGGGCAGACAGGCAAATCCGCCGTAACAGAACATACCCTTACAACGGATCATCGAATAAAGTTTGAGGAAGCAGTTAAGATCAACAAAACATGGATCCCCATAATTAAGGGTACGAGAATTGCACCCTTTGCGAACAAAGCCGACAGGAACCGATTGGAACCGAAGGTAAGCAAAGCCCCGCCCCGCCCACTGCCCGTACGTATAAATACGAGCTACGATCGCGCAAAGCCCAGTAGCTCGCATACTGTCAACCAAAGCAATTCTTGAAGATGCCAACCGTCGTTTGGCGGGGTCAAGTCAACCAAATGAGGCCTAACCCAAAAACATTGAACATCAGTAAAAAGGTCTGTTTGTTATCAAGTTTAGAGTAGAACAGAGTAGGTGAGTGTAGGACTAAAAAGTGAAACTAAGTGTAAATAAGTTCCAATTTAATTTTTATAAAAAACGCGGTTCAGACTTATTTTAGAAATTAAAAATAGCTTTATGCTTATGATTATAAACAAACAACTTTAAGTCTTGTATTAAACATGCATCTAACTTTACTACTTCAAGAGTTAGCATAATTAAGTGAAAACTAGTTTACACCAGAATTCACACCAAACACCTAGTCCTAAATTACACTGACGATAACAAACGGTTTATTGACAAAAAAGTGTAAAATAGAGTACTCTATTTCTGGATAACAAACAGACCTTTAAAAACGGCCCTCAGGGGCCCGATGTAGGCACATTTTTTGACATTCCTTTTCTCTATCCCTTTCGAAACAGTGACAAACCTATAAGTTACCTTTAAGGGCAACAAGGACATGTGATCCTTATTTTGACATTCTCTTTCCTTATTTTCTTACAGAATCTCAGCTCTGGAACACAACGCCATAGGACAATTGAGGGTCATTTTTGTTATACAGAGATGGTAATCCTTACCTCTAGAATCCATGCCTAAAAGGTCTCCAGAGAGATCTCCACAAGGGTGATAGATACCTAGTTTACACGAGCTCGCTAATGCACATTAAAGAAATACGAATTTAACTAAATCGCATGTGTAAACTAGTGATGTAAGAATACGTATCCAAATTTTCGTTGAATCCGAATATTAAACGGATCCGTATATTCCGGAACCAGTCCGTAAATTCGAATACGTATTCGGTATCAAAACGGGAGCGGATAAATTTCTTCCAACTGCCGGTTGATCGGCATCGACGCGGGCTCGAATATGCGTCGATCCGTAATCATAGAAAAAGTATCCGTAATCGTTACGAGCTGTCTTATAAAGATTTTTCCATTTGTCCGGATGGCGCTGCCCTTAATTAAAGCACTTAGGGCATACGTAAAAACTTATTTTTTAAAAATAAATACTTATTTTTTAATGCGAAAAAATAAGCGCTAATAATTTCGTCACTCCCCCACGGAAACGTAAATGTTGCGCGAACTTTCTTTATATGCTAGATAATAAAACAAAAAAAAAAAGAATCAACTTTATCCGCGTTACTTTTAATAAGACTTGACCTTCAGGCAAAAAAAAGTATTGTTTACCTTTCGAGTTTAACGTAACCCATTTTAAAAAATTCAAAAACTTATAAATTAAAAATGCAGGGAAGGAAAAAAAGGTTACCTCAGAAAGTTATATTTTTACATTTGACTTGCAGAGCTGTTGTTTTATATTCTTTGTTCCTATGTTGAAACGAATATTTGTTTCTATGTTGCCTTGCTATAACTATTAATAAAATAATAAAATTAAGTATACTGTTATATATTTTTAACCGTAACCTATTATTTACCTCATCGCCGTTTAGTTTATTTTATATTTTTTTTTAACAGAACAAACATTTTGATAGGCATAGCGAAAATAGAGAAATTTTTTGTAACATAAAGCGGAATTTGAAGCAGCTGCACCAACCCTGTTGATTACTTGCAACTGTCTTTGAATTCGTATCCTTTCCTCTATTCGCCCGCCGCACCGGCACGTCCGGTATCAGCTGTGCGCGACCAGTGCGCGACTCCGCGCTCTATATTTACGGTTGCCTATGTTATACGGACTTCTTATGGATACGTATTCACATATTGAATCCGAATCTCTCTTGATTCCGAATACGTATAATCCGAATATCAAAAGGATACGGAAATTTACATCACTAGTGTAAACACCCCTAAAACGTTTTAAAAACTAAAAATCGAATTAATTAAAACCACATTAAATATGTATTATCCAGTTTACAACCGGGTTTAACCGTCGTAAACGCCAACGCATTCTGTCAGTGCTACCAAACAAACATATTTCCTTCATATAAGTCTTTATGTTTTTATAACCTTAAAATAAACTGTTCTTTGTTTTTTTTCTTGAAATATATTTTGGTTTTAAAGTATTTAAAACTGCGTTTAGTAATTTAAACAATGGAAAAGAAAAGAATAAGTTGGACAGGGAAATGGAAACTCATTTTCTTTTAAGTATAATGCGAGATAAAGAAATTGTAAACATGCTGGATGGAAAACGGTATAGAAATACCCATATATTTCAAATAGAGGAGGAACTTATAAGTTCCTCCTCTACAATTTGAAATATATCGGTTTCTTATAATGCATTCGGGTCAGGCTTCAGTTTTATCATACAATTCCTGGCATATCATATTAAAGGTGTCCCCTTTTTTTGCGAAACATTTCTACAAACTCTTCATCTTCCAAAGTTAGGAAATAATTGTATACCATAAGTGGCTGCTTCTCGGTTTCACCCAACAAATTTCAAACCTAGGCGGAATATTGAACAAAACGTTTCTTGGTGGTATGTTGTTGAAGTTCATTGAAATGAGTGAGAGACAAGCATTAAAGATCAATTTTGCCAATAGTATGCTGCCTTTTTCTCAGGACTTTGAAAATTACCCTTTTTTCTTTTTCACGCAGTAGTTGGTTTAAAATTAAAAAAACACAAACATAAATGGTTAAATTATTTTCCATCGTTTAGCAACATAAGAGAAATTTTTTTTCTTCTTTCTCTATGGTTAAGCAAGTCGTAAAATTAAGAATTAAGGTAATATTTGGCGGAATAAATTTTCGCTGCCAACGGCCAAATTGTCGTATAAACACCACATAAACACAATTGAAAGCGTGTTTTTGCTACATCGAATTTTAAGATAATGCGCATTTAACGCTCGTGTAAACTTGGTAAGAGAGTGCTTTTTAAGCACAGTGTGCATTAATGCCGCATTAGCGAGCATTAATTGAAACAGCCAAGACCGATTATGCTCACAGAATAAAAAAGGGGTTAGTTGTGGTTAGTTGTGGTTGGGGTTAGATTATGCTAGGCAGTGCGATAGTTAAAACACTCAATGTTGCAAGGGTAGTAAACTTAACAAGGAGTGTTCGATTTTTACTATTTGTCCGGAGATATAGGTTATATTTGGACGTGGACATCACTCGTTTGCCCATTTTGCCCAGAAGGTAGATTTATTTATTAATAATTTTTAAAATTTTTTCAACTTTAAAACTATTTTGGATATGCCACTTACTATTAGAACTATAATGTATAATATTTTAAAAATTAAGACTTTATACTCTTGTAAACAAAACAAACAGGCAAACGGATTAGTCACAAATACCGAATTGACATTTAAATTGATGAAGGGGTTTAAAGGGGGAACGAGCACTCTTTGTTAAGTTTATCCCCTTTGTCAAGCATTCTGCGGCATAATGCGCTTTTGTGCGGTGATTTTTACTGTTTGTCGGCAGATATAGGGCAAGTTTTTAATTGCATAGATTGAATCCAGCGCATTAAGCTCTAATTCATCAAACCGTTTTTAAACTACCACCAGAGAGGAGAGAGTGCGATGGATTCCATCAAAGCGTTTTTATAACACACTTGAGGAAAAAATACAAATAAATACCGAAGAGAAACACAACAATCAGCCAAGCAATGACAGTTGCAGAACAAACAGCAAAGCATTTTAAAACATCTCGTTAATTCCTTCCATCAGAAATTGTCATGGCGTCATTTGACGTTCAGCGCATAAATTCAGCGTACTTTTTATCGATGGAATAAAGAACTTGCCCATGGGCAAGTTTTTAATTGCATCGCTGGATCCAGCGCATTAAGCGTAGTTCATAAGCTTGCGAAATGCGATTTACGAATTACGAATTCGCAAAATTTTTCCGCCAGTTTTTTTGGGAAATTTTATAGCGCTGCGACTGCGAATTTTTTAGAGATTTAGTGCTGGAACTGTTGGCAAAAATGCAAGATGGGTAACGCTCTGTATTGACGTTTTAATTAATTTCTCTTTAAAAAATTTTTTATTTATAATTAATTTTTTTTTTTAACAATATTGTATCTTATGCTAGGTTTTTCTCTGTGTATTGTTTTAATAAACTTTTATAATGCTTTGGTCGTCAGTGAATAATAAGGACGTTTTAAAAAAAATTTTTTCTGGTGGGGAAAAAGGCCAGGTTTACTGACCTTCAAAATTTCATCTTATAAGGTGGATTTATTAAAACAAACAACAACAAAAAATAGAATATACTTTATCCCATAAAGTCTTTATACAGGCAAATAAAATAAAATAAAAATAAGAAATTACATTAAAGATCACAACTTATTTTTACATATACTTATAGAGGAAGCATTGCTACTAGGCAGCAAGCGAGAGCGACAGAAGAATTACAGTATAAAGGATCGCTTTAATCCCATAAGATTATGATTTTATCGAAAAAAAAACACACCTAGTTTTCTTTATTTTAGAACTTTAAAGCACCGCTTTATTCCTCGTTCCGTCAATGCCGCCCAAGCATAAAAACATACAGAATTTGCATTTTACAGCAGCCAAGGCCGGTATATATATATATATATATATATATATATATATATATATATATATATATATATATATATATATATATATATATATATATATATATATATATATATCATATATAATATATATATATATATATATATATATATATATATATATATATATATATATATATATATATATATATATATATATAGATATAAATATTACATGGCCCCAGGAATTGAGCCGTAGTAACTTAATCTTTGAGCAACGCCAAAATCAAACGACTATCTATATCAATACGCATGCTCGTGGTCTTCAATTTTTGCGCAATTCGCAAAATCTTAAATTAAAGAAGTCAAATTTCCCGCTTCTCACATTTCAAATATTACGACACGCAAAAAAAGTGACATTTACCTCTTGGACAACTGACATATTTTAAGTCGACCAATAAGAATTCGTCAATTTTCCGGCCCCCTAGATTTTAAATATTGCGAATCGCAAAAAACTTAAGAATAGAGAGCTCCTACAATTGACACATTTGAAATCGACCAATCAGAACAAGTTTCGCAATTCGCAAATCGCATTTCGCAAGCATATGAACTACGCTTTAAGCGCTAATTCATCAAACCGTTTTTATACTACCACTGGAGAGTCCGATGGGTTCCATTATTTATTTATTTATTTATTTTACAAACTCAACAGATTACAAAATCCGATTACAGAGTAGGAAGAGCTTAGAAGCTACACTAAAAACTAATCATTAATATATAACTGCAGTGTTAATGCATGTTTCAACTTATTCCTATTTAAATGAAAAATGTCAAAATCTTGTCTAAAATTATTAACATATGTACTATCTACACATAACGTTAATGGGCGCATTCATGTGGTTATTTGTTCGATGTGGATCTAAATAGAATGTAGAAGGATTTCTAGTTCTATGCATTGGCACACAAAAATTGAGTTTTGAAACTAAAGTTATGTCATCTATTTTATTATGAAGTTATTTGTGTAAAAACATTACAGAACTAAAAACCCTTCGCTTTTCCAGACTATACAATTTATATTTTTCCCTTAGTTCTATCTTAGAAATAGTAGTATCATATATTCCAGTCTCTTTAAAAAACAGATATCTTACAAATTTATTTTGAACTTTTTTAATAGTATATTTATGATTTTCATATATAGGACTCCACATAAGGGAAGCATATTCCAACCCACTTCTTACACATGATATATACAATTTTCTTACACAATGTATGTTTTTAAAATACTTACAATTTCTAACTATAAACCCGTACATTCTATAAGCTTTATCTGAAATATTTTGAATATGGTTTCTAAATGTTAACTGTGAATCAAACGTAACATCCAGATCCTGCAATTCATCAACACGAGCCAACACCGTGTTATCCATTTTATATTCAAAATTTACTGGAGTTTTCTTACGTGTAAAAGTAACAGTGCAACATTTGCTGATATTGAAATATAGTTTATTCTCTTTAGACCATAGAAAAATTCGGTTTAGATCTTGCTGGAGCAAGAGACAGTCATTTTTGTCTTTAATTTTTAAGAACAATTTCAAGTGGTCAGCAAACATTAAAATATTTCCATTTTTTACGGTACTTATTAAGCTATTAATAAATAAAATAAATAGTAAAGGCCCAAGATTGGAACCTTGCGGGACTCCTGAGGTATCCAAGTACGTCTCCGAAGAGTAACCCTTTACCACAACTCTCTGGCTTCGATTACTTAAATATGATTTTACAAATTCAACAAGGCGTGGATGAAAGCCAAATTCGCCGGACAATTTATTTAATAGAACTGTGTGTGATACTTGGTCAAAAGCCTTAGCAAAGTCCATATATACCACATCGACCTGCAATCTGCTATCTAGTTGTTCTGATATATATTGAGTCATACCACACAAATTAGTGACTGTTGATCTTTTACGCACAAAGCCATGTTGATAAAGAGCTAATTTGTTAAAGACTGAGATGTATAAATATTTTTCAATTATGGTTTCAAAAAAATTTAGCAGGAGCACAGAGTATTGCTATTCTTCTATAATTAGTAATATCCAATTTATTCCCTATTTTAAAGACAGGGCATATTCTAACTTCTTTCTATTTATTTGGAAAGGTGCAGGTTTTTAGTGATAAATTGAAAAGTAACTTTAGTGGCTCAGCTAAAAATCCTATCATGCCTTTAAGAATATAACTTGGTAAATTATCTGGTCCCATAGCCTTACCGACCTTGAGGTCTCTAACCGCATCACACACATCTAAATAATTCACACACTTAAGCATCACAGATTCAAATAAACTATTATTTTCCTCATTACTAAAATTATTCCTTTGATATACAGAGCTAAAATATGATCCAAATGCATCAGCAATTGATTTACCGCCAGAATATTCATTGTTACCCCAAAACATATTATTGGGTATTGAAACGGAACTCTTTTTATCTTTAAAGAACTGACAAAAAGATCTGGAATCATGGCCAATGTCTTGCTCTATTTTTTCTAGATAAAGATTGTATGCTACTTGTATATCATGTTTTAACTTTGATCTGAGCTGAATAAATTCATTTTTAAAATTATTATTGCCGGATTTTTCGATATATATATATATATATATATATATATATATATATATATATATATATATATATATATATATATATATATATATATATATATATATATATATATATATATATATATATATATATATATATATATATATATATATATATATATATATATATATATATATATATATATATATATATATATATATATATATATATATATATATATATATATATACAGGGTGTTACTTAATGGTATGTCATAATTTGAAGGCATTCCTGATCGATTTTAAGTCGAAAAGTTCATATAAACGTGGGCCATAAAAATGCTTATTTATTAAGATACAGGGTGTTAAAGTTTTATTTTATTTTCACTTTTTAATACATTTTTCAAAGACGGTTTGAGATATTGAACTGAATTTTGGCACAGGATATTATGGCATAAAAACACACTTTTCAGATGTTCATTTAATTTTTTTTGCAACCAGTGGCGTAGCTATGACGAATTTTCAAAACAATTTTACAAAAAAAATACTACGCCATTGACTTGGGAAAAATTATGGTTTTATAATAATTATCAATCAATTATAAACAAAAATACCTCTTTCATTTTTGCCGTAAAACTTACCGTTTGGAGAAATCGTTTATTAAAAAATGTCTTATGTACCCAAATTGCATCTTGAAAAATTATTATTGAAATAAATCAAGTTAGCTTTGCTCGTTGCCAGCGATTGTTGTTTTGTTGTTGTAAACATTATGACACTGACGTTAATTATCATTCTTGACAGTTTGTATTTATTTCTCCTTCGATCTTAAAACGTGCATTTTGCTAGTTAAAAAAAAATGGTAAATTATTCTAATTTGGAAATGACACAAATGCATTCCTTTATGGTCTAGCTAATGGTAATGCTGTGGAGGCGCGGCGTTTGTATCAAGAAAGGTATCCTAATCGCGCTCTCCCAGAGAGACGAACATTTATAAACATTCATCGTCGTCTGACTGAATCTGGCAGTTTTAAAGCTAATATTTCCGAGGGAAGGCCCGTACAGTTAGAACACCGGCAGTGGAGGAGGCTGTCCTGCATGCAGTCGAAGAGGATCCAACCACAAGTACGCGAAAAATAGGTATGGCATTAAACATCTGCTACAAGACGGTATGGGAGATTTTAAGAGATTCTTTGTTATATCCTTTTCACATACAAAGGGTTCAGGCATTGCTTCCTAGAGATTATGAACCACGTACGCAATTTTGTAGATGGTATCTCCAAGAAGTAACAGAAAATCCTCATTTTGATGCCAAAATATTGTTTACGGACGAAGCAAATTTTTCAAGAAATGCAACGAATTTCCATAACAATCATTACTGGGCCCAGGAAAACCCTCATGCGATTACAGAGACACATTTTCAGGAACAATTTTCACTGAACGTTTGGATCGGTATCGTATCCGACCATTTAATTGGATCTTTTTTTTACCAGGACGCCTTAACGGACAGGATTATTGTAATTTTCTCCAAAATGATTTGCCTTTGCTTCTTGAAAATGTTCCTCTTCAGTTACGGCAACAACTTTGGTTTATGCATGATGGCGCTCCCGCCCACTTTAGCATATTGGCTCGTGAGCATTTAAATAGAGCCTACCAAAATCATTGGATAGGCCGTGGAGGACCACAATTTTGGCCACCTAGATCGCCTGACCTGAACAGCCTAGATTTTTATTTGTGGGGACACCTAAAAACATTAGTTTATCATACACCAATTGTGACATTAGAAGAACTCAGAAATAGAATTATTGACGGATGTGAAACTATCCGAAACACGCATGGAATTTTTGAAAGGGTTCGTAATTCAATGAGAAGAAGAGCAGAAGCCTGCATAGAGGCGAGGTGGTCATTTCCAACATTTTTTGTAAATTATGTATGTATTGTATTTAATTGTTATTGCTTTTTGTTCACTAGTTTGTAAGAAAATAGCTTAAAAATAAATATTTGAAAAATGTATTTAAAATTGAAAATAAAAGTTTAACACAATCAAGAATGATAATTAACGTCAGTGTCATAATGTTTACAACAACAAAACAACAATCGCTGGCAACGACCAAAGCTAACTTGATTTATTTCAATAATAATTTTTCAAGCTGCAATTTGGGTACATAAGACATTTTTTTAATTAACGATTTCTCCCAAACGGTAAGTTTTACGGCAAAAATGAAAGAGGGATTTTTTGTTTATAATTGATTGATAATTATTATAAAACCATAATTTTTTTCCCAAGTCAATGGCGTAGTATTTTTTTGTAAAATTGTTTTGAAAATTCGTCATAGCTACGCCACTGGTTGCAAAAAAAATAAATGAACATCTGAAAAGTGTGTTTTTATGCCATAATATCCTGTGCCAAATTCAGTTCAATATCTCAAACCGTCTTTGAAAAATGTATTAAAAAGTGAAAATAAAATAAAACTTTAACACCCTGTATCTTAATAACTAAGCATTTTAGGGCCCACGTTTATATGAACTTTTCGACTTAAAATCGATCCAGGAATGCCTCCTTCAAATTATGACATACCATTAAGTAACACCCTGTATATATATATATATATATATATATAGACTGGATATCCTTTAGTTGGGAGACATTTTGGTACACATATTTCGAATATATCATATATTCTATTATAAAAATAATCTACAGCTAAATCAACATTGGTAAATAATTCCAGATGGCTCCAATCAATTTGCTGAAACATCTGATACATTACATCATAATTTGCCTTTCTAAAGTTAAACCTATCTACATTGTTTGTAATTAAATCTTTTTGCTTTGGCTCTTTTAACTTAGAGCTAATCATTAATGTTGGATGATGTATATCCTCCGAAACAAAACTAAATGTACTTCTGTTAACACTACATTCTGTGCCTGTAATAACAAGATCTAAAATTTTGTTATTATTATTACTTATTCTATTTATTTGCTTACAATCAAAAAAACTAAGAAAATTGTGCAATGAGTCCACAAAATTGTCCTTCACGGAGGTATTTATATAATATTCATTGAGACGTGGAATATTAAAATAGCCAACTATGATGTAACTGCTATCAAATAAAAAATGTAGACCCTCCAAAAATGCAAAACAGTCATCACGAATCAAAACAGAGCAATTTGGAGTAATATAAATTACAAACACATAAACAAAACTATAACTGCTTGTAAAAACCTTTACACATACAATGTCAATTTCAGGCTCATTGAAGTCCAAAGGTACTCTACAACTTCTGTAGGAGTTTTTTACGGCTAAAAGTACTCCACCACCTCTCTGATCATCATTTCTGGTTCTACTTCTATATTGAATAAAGTTATCGGGAAACACTTCACTCTCATATACACTGTTAGTAAGCCAAGTTTCTGTGTTCAAGCATTCAATGTGTTTTGGAATGTTGATATTTTTTTGGTGTTGAGCATTGGGAGCGGACTATCTGCACGGATGTTTACAAATACATAATTTATAACTTTGTGTGTCGTCCTTGCATGAGTGATTTGCAATGGCGCCTAGGAACATAAATCATGTGAAGTGCTCACTCTGTGAAAACATTATTAATGATAATTCGCCATCTATTTCCTGTTCTGTATGCTTGTCCTGGTTTCACAAGGGCTGTTCTGGTCTCACCATTAGAGAATTTAATAAGCATGTTTCGTTATGGAAAAAATCGAATGTGACAACATGGGTTTGCAGGTCTTGCCTTAATGATACTAATGACTTGGACGACACTAAGTCAAATTCCACCACACGTACTGCGCGTCTCTCTGTTGGTCAGTCTGTGAACAGTTACCCACAGGAGCAGGAGGTCAATACCACTGACCAAAACAAAACTGAAATTTCTCTAAATGACATTATGGAGAAATTAAATAGAATGGAGTCTCAATACACCACTATTTTATCCAAGTATGAGGAGCAAATCAAGATAAATGCCGATTTGAAAGCTGACATTGCCGAAATACGACAACAACTTCTTAGTAACAATAGATCGGGGTCAATTACAACTGCTCCTGAGATAATTAGTGAATCCATGCGTGAATTCAATGAAAGACAGTACCGTCAGAGAAACATTATGATTTTTGGCGCCCGTGAGTCTACTGCTACAGATAATCGTTCAAGGAGGGAAGCAGATATGGTCATGGCCAGCGATATTCTGCTGAAAACTAATCCTGATGCTAATATTCAGGAAATAAAAGTATTTCGCGTGGGTCGCGAAAATCCAGCAAAAATTAGACCTATGAAAGTAGTATTGCAGTCCTCAAATGAGGTTAAATCAATCGTTCGGCATGCAAAGGAGTTAAAAAAGATCGACATATATCAAAACATATCTCTTAGCTTCGATAGAACACCTAAACAAATTGATGAGTATAAAGCAATGAAAACTATCCTAAACTCGAGGCTTCAACAGGGGGAGACTGATCTGGCCATAAAGTATGTGAGCGGGTTCCCAAAGATTGTTAAAATTGGCAATTCTTTAAACTAAATACTTTGTCTAACAGTGTACTAACATCCTCAACTCTTGATGTAACGTGTCTTTATCAGAATGTTAGAGGTCTTAATACAAAAACCGACAGTTTTTATAAATCTGTGTGTTGTAGTGATTACGATATTGTTGCTATTACGGAGAGTTGGATCCAGGAAAATATCTCCTCATGCGAATTCTTTGATGATCGATACTCTGTTTTCCGATGTGACAGGGATCTGGGGGGAATGAGTGTATCAAGGGGTTGAGGTGTAGCATTGGCTGTGAAGAAACAATTTAAAGCAACTCTAATGGATCTTCAGGTCGTTCGCAACAATGTCACTAAGGTAGATATAGTAGGCTGTAAACTGAGTATAAGTTATTTGACATTATATGTTTTAGTTATCTACATACCTCCAAATACAACTAATGATGAACTCTCAACTTTTTTTGAATATATTGAATCTGTTTACTACTTATATGGCAGCAATATTATAATCTTTTGAGACTTCAACATTCCTAACTTCCATTTGGGGAATGTTGGTAGCCCGAGAGTTGATCTACTAAATCAGGGGTCTCCAAACTACGGCCCGAGGGCCACATCCGGCCCGCGGACAGATTTTGTCCGGCCCGCGGAGAGCTAGCATACTTGAAAACTCCTTTTAGAGAACAAATAATTTTTATAGCAAATTAAATTTAGTTTACTGAAGTATTCTAATTTTATGTTGAATAATTATTAATATGACAACTACATTGATATGGTCATGGGCTAACTCCGCTAACTCATAACATTCTTGTAGGCTTATTGTTATTGTTTTTGTGATAAGTTGGATAAAGAAACACAGAATTGTAATGAGTAAAGACATGTATAATATACAGAAAATTTAACTTCAGTATATAATAACTAACAAATTATTGAAATGAATCAACTAACATTTTATACATTTTAAATAATCACATTACTTATAACAAACATAATGACATATGAAATACTAATGAGATTTATGTAATTGAGATTTTCCACTGACAATAGTTTGTAGTTGTGGACTAATTTTACTTGTACCAATTATTAAAAGAGATTTAAGATGCTCATCAGTTAATTTCGATCTGTAAACATTTTTTGTGTACTTCATTTTGGAGAAGGTTTTCTCACACAAATAAGTAGTACCAAAAACAGAAAACAGACCACGAGCAAATTTATGCAAATTATCAAATTGTGTCAGTGGAAGACTCTTATAAAATTCCAACAAAGATGAGTTTTGATATTTGTTCTTAATTATACCACTGCATCGTAGATCAATCATTTCCATTTGAAGTTCCGGGGCTAGGGTTTCAATGTCAGTATCAAAAGGATTCTGAAAAATCTTAATTTGATTCGCAATGGCATCAAAGTCCGAGAAACGAGTATCAAAATTTATCTTCAAAGCACTCAAAGTTTCGATTGCAAAATTTAGGAAACTCAGTCTCAGTAGTGTGGCTGAATATTTCACATGTTTTAAAATGTGAAAAACATTTACTTCGTAGTTGTGATTGAAACAGTCTCAATTTCTTCCGGAATGATTTGATATTAGTGTATAAATCAGGAAGATGCTGGTTTTCTCCTTGCAATCCCAAATTCAGTTCGTTCACATGTTTTGTCAAATCAACATAGAATGCTAACTTCCACAGCCATGCGTTGTTTTGTAATTCAGTAAGAGGGCGATGCATTTCATTCAAAAAAATTTCGATCACTGCTCGAAGTTCAAAAAAGCGCTGAAGGACTTTCCCACAACTAAGCCAGCGTACGGCAGTATGATAAGGTAAGTCAGTTTCTCCAATCTCTTCAATAAATTGTCGGAATTGTCGGTGATTCAGCCCAAAAGATCTGATAAAATTAACAGTTGATATGACTGGTTTCAGAACGTCAGACATATCCAAACATTTTCCGCACAAAGACTGTTGACGAATGATACAATGTAAGACTAATGGTTTTGAACCACCGTCATTTTCTACAGCCTTTGACACAAGAGCGACCACTCCTTTATCTTTCCGACTCATGTTTTTGCCTCCATCAGTTGTAATACATTTCAAGTTTTTCCATCGAAGGTTCTTTTGATTAATGGCCATTTCAACTCCTTTAAAAATATCTGTACCAGTAGTTGTGCCATGAATACTATACATATCAAGAAGTTCTCCGTGCACTTCATAGCTTTTATCTACTCCTCGAATATAAATCAACACCTGTGCAGTATCTGACACATCCGTTGACTCATCCAAGGCCAAAGAAAACCACTCAAAATGTCCATTTTTGTCGAACAGTTGAGAGGATATATTTTCAGCGATGTTTTCTACCCTTCGAGCCACAGTGTTTGCTGACATACTGACAGATTTTAATAAATTTACCTTTTCAGGGCACATTTCTTCGGTTACTGCAATTATGCATTCTTTGATCATTTCTCCATCGGTGAATGGTTTTCCACGTTTTGCAATTTCAAGAGCCACACGAAAGCTGGCACGAGTTGCAGCCTCTTGTTCAGTTTTGAGTTTTGTAAATGAAGATTGCTGCGATTTCAATCCGCGCTGCATAGCTTCGAATTTTTCTGTCCGCAAACTTCCTGTATATTTTGAGTAATTTTGAAAATGTTTTGTTTCATAATGAGTTTAATGTTATATTCTTTGAGAACGGTTATGCTTTCATTGCAAATCAAACATAGCGCCTTGTTACTGTACTCAATTACGAAATACTGAATGTTCCACTGATCTTTGAATTTTCTGCATTCACTATCAATTTTTCGCTTCTTTTCCATACTACTAATTCACACACAAAAGCAACAATTCAAATCAAAATACTGTTATAAAGATGTCTTAAACTTAAACACGCACAAACACGTTTTAAGGAGGTATGCAATATTTTATTTAACAACAGTGTCATGGAACTGACTTGTGGTTGCGCCACTAGCCTTCTTATATATTCCAATTACTGCCATCTAGAAGTGAGTGGAAGACACCAGAACTTTCTCGAACCAACGAGATTATTCTGTACATGCTATTAGCGCCATCTGTTAGCGATAGAAGGTACTACCTATTTCCGCTTGTGTCCACCAGATGTCGTGTCACGTTACTCCTCATGGCTCGTACTCTACGACTAATCTAGAAATTACAGATAATGACAGGAAAATTAATAATATGCAGTGTTGCCGTTTTGCGGACTTTAGACCGATTTGCAGCCTTTTTTAAAGGTTGTGTACTTTTTCGGACTTTTTTTTTCATCAGTGGACTATTTCACTTCTTACCACCGGCAACAATGATAATATGGTTTTGGCCCTCGGAACTTACTGGAGCAATCAGTATGGCCCTAAGGCTGGAAAGTTTGGAGACCCCTGTACTAAATGGTTTTACTCAGTTATTTGCTCTAGATCGGTATAACAACGTTTATAATAACAACAATACAATTCTTGATTTGATCTTATCAAATATTAGTTGTAAGGTGGACAGGGAGCTAGTACCATTGGTGGATGAGGATAACCATCATCCGTCCCTTAATATTTCCTTTCTCTGAATTCCGGTAAAGAAAGTAAATTTCTTGTCAATCTGGCACAGCAAAAATATAATTTCAGAAAGGCAAACTTTCCACTACTCTATGATAAGATATTAAATATTGATTGGTCTGACCTCTATGTTTCAAATGATGTAAATGAATCATGTAATAAACTCTATGAGACACTGTATAGGATAATTGAGGTTTGTGTACCTAAATCTATAATCCGTAAACGAACATTCCCTGTTTGGTTTACATCGGAAATAATTAAATGCATAAAATGAAAACATAGACTTTTTAAAAAACTTAAAAAATCCAATTCGCCATTTCATCGCACACAATATAACGAATTACGGGTTGCCATCAAGATGAAAATTGATGCTGCATACAGGAATTACATTGTGAGGGCTGAGAATACCATCACAAGTGATCCTGCTAAATTCTGGTCATTCATTTACACAAAGAAATTTTCCTCTTCGTTGCCTGAGGTGCTTGTACATGAGGATAATCATTATTCTGACCCTAATGATGTGGTGAATGCATTTGCAAACTTCTTTGGCAGCGTTTACAGCAGGCCCAGTAATCGTGTCTATTCAAAACGCAGACGTTCATATTCATCAAACATTACTCTTAAACAACTATTGGATCAGGTTGTTTCCAGGGCATTAAAGAGATTAAAAAATAAAGCAACTTGTGGCCCCGACAATATACCTTGCTTTATTGTAAAGGACTGTGCCTCTGCTTTATTAAAACCGTTATGTTTTATTTTTAACTTGGCTCTCCGCACAAATACCTTTCCTGACATATGGAAGCAAGCGGGAATTACTCCGGTTTTTAAAAAAGGGTAATGTCAATGAAATTGTCAACTATCGACCAGTCTCTATCTTGTGCGCATTTGTCAAGGTTTTTGAAATGTCGCTGTATGAATGTATTTTTTCTCAGGTTAAAGGCATAATTTCACCGAAACAGCATGGATTTTTTGACGGGCGTAGCACTATGAGCAATCTGGCTTGTTTTGCTCAGTTCACGAGCGCGGATATTGATGGGCGTATGCAGGTCGATGTAATCTACAACGATTTTTCAAAGGCCTTTGACCGCGTTGACCATTCCATATTTATCAATGATATATGTTGTGATATCTGAAGTAATGTATTGCTATTTGCGGATGATCTGAAGCTGTTCAGAGTTATTGGGGATCAGTCTGATTGCCTCACATTACAGGGTGATTTGGAAATAGTTCAATCATTTACCCCTAAACACCGAAAAATGTTTTCTTATGACCTACACAAGTAAGGTTAATCTTGTTCCCTTCGAGTACAGATTGGATAATGCTGTTATTGGTCGTTGTGAGACATTTAAGGATCTGGGTATTACTTTTAATCCAAAGTTCTCTTTTGCAAACCACATAGACCAGATATGCAGTAAAGCAATGAGAATGCTGGGTTTTATTATGCGTAATTCAAGTTACTTTAACAATATCCAAACATTAAAAACCTTATATTTCTGCTATGTCCGCTCGATACTTGAATATGGTTCTATTATTTGGCATCCTATTTACAACAAGTATATCAGTCAATTATAGTTTGTCCAAGCTAACATTTTTGTGTTGGCTTACATGTTCAAAAATAAAAATTACTAGACTCAACGTCAAATTCAGCTGATTGGCGTAAATCACCCAGTAATGGATTAAAGGCGTTTCAATTTTTGTATTAAATTTTTTTTGTGTTTGGGTGTGTTATTTCGTGTTTTAAAGTATTTAGTGAGATTTGAGATTACTCTGCAGTGTTTTTATTATTTTTTGTGTGGACTATTTGACATTTTTTATAGGTATTTCATAATTTATTTTATTTTGGACTAAGTTTTTATTTTTATTGGTTTTAAGAAAAAACCACTAGAATGGATATTTTTTAGTATATAAATCACAATGATTACTGTATTTCCAGTTTGGAAAAGCTTCGAAACCCATTTCAGAGTTGTGATGAGTCGAAGGTAAGAAGATATAACCTAATAAATATTTTTTGAAAAATGATGCTATCAGAATAGTGATCTTGCAAAAGGTAAAATAACTCGTTTTAAGCGTATCATAATCTAAAAATACATCCTCAGATGTGCCAAATATTTTAAGATTTAAATATATTTATGAATGTATTTCTTAGGATCGCATAGTGGCAGTTGCTGACAATATAAGAAGCAAAATATGAAATTTAGATTTATGGGAAGATTTAGGAGAAAATAAAAATCTTTGGGTGTTTCTCGATGAAACCTGGATCTTCTCGAACAGCTCTTTCCGCAGGTCTTGGCAGGATGACGATGTATATTTCAGTGAAAAGGTAAAACATTCTAATGACTAATTATACGCTAGAAAAAAAATGTACTTTCCTTCGCTTAAGGAAAAATTGAAGGGCCCATTTTTTAAAATCACAAGGTAAAGCACTTTTACAATCCTCTAATAAAATTTTGTTTTGCCTTGTAAATTATCACAGTTTTACAAAAAAGCTTCCTCTTGCAAACCGACAAGCTGTAGAAGACCTGTTTCTCTTTTAGGAATATTTTTACAACTTCTGCTCTGAAGCATTAGCTGTTAGAATTCCTTCTTTTGTATATCCCAATTAGAGCAAACTAAAAGTCTACTCAGATGCATCTCTTTATTGTCCACTTCACATTTCCCACTTTTTCCGTACCTTCATCTCTAGAGTTTCGAGACTACGAAATCCTATCAGTAATTTACATCTGAATTCACTCTAGACACTCGTAGTATGTGAACTCTTAGACTTTAAGCATAAGGGGTATCCTGAGAAAAATACACATATATGACAGATTCAGTAGATACCTCAGTTAAGGTATCTTTCATACATAGGACATATGATTAAACCTGTAGGTCTTAGACAACATTAAACTACAGAACACACTTGCGGCATTCTTATGAAACATTAAAGTATATTTAATTAAAAAACTAATGAAATACTTATATTTTCCTTAGATACATTATTTTACATGCTGGTTCAGAAAAAGGATTTGTTGATGGCGCCAGTAGAAGTTTTAAATCTAAAACAAAAACAGGAGATTACCTTGGCGAGATGAAAGCTGAAAATTTTGAGAAGTGGGTTAGAGATGATCTACTACCTAATTTGAAAAGGCCTTCATTAGTCATTTTAGGTAATGCCAGCTACCATAGTAGGTTGTTAGAAAACTGGCCATATAGTGGCGGGAAGAAAGAAAATATGGTTAAATGGTTAAAAAACCGAAATATTCCTTTTGCAAAATCGGCGACAAAATAGATTTTGTGGTGCTTGATTCAGCGCCTACCAAAGTCTCTCAAATCTTATGTCCATATCATTGTGAATTCAATGCTATTGAAATGGTATATATTTAAAAATAATAAGACAATCCCTATTTTATGTGACCCACATTATTAGTATATTAATAAGGTAAATGGTAATAAAAATCATTTACAAGTTATCTTCTTTTTACTTTTTAGCTTTTTTTTTATTAAACTACCCTACTGCTTTTAATAAAAAACTAAATATTAAATGACTATTTCATTTAAACACATTACATCAATGGCCACAGTAGTTGCCAAAATGCTTCCATTTACAGTTCAGCTGCTAAAACGCCAAACCTACCACTTTGTCTGCTCTTTTATCTTAAAAGTGTCTAGACTAGTATCTGCTGCGTGCAGATTGCATTCATTTTTCTTTCGTCATTACATGAATTTGCTTTTTTCATAAAAACCCCTGGTGGACACCGCCACTTCTAAAGCCTTAAACACGACCTTCTAACGTTTTTGATAAATTTATTTTATAAAATATAAGCATCTTATTGTGTTAATGATATTCTGAATAAATAATAATTATTATTGTTTTGTTTTATTTATTTTATAATTTAGTATAGGAAGCAGCTAATGAAGTTATATCAGATGAAATAAATCGACTTATCTTTAGGCATCTTTAAAAAATTGTAAATTTGCATAATAAGGGATATCGAACCATCCCTTATAGTGAGCTATTTTATCAGGATATTTCAATTCAACTGTAAAGAGTATGCCTGCAAATATAACAAAACATAACAGGTCTGTTTGATATTCAGAAATAGTGTACACTATTTTACATTTTTTTTACGTGCCTAAGCGCTCTAATTGAAGGTGTATTTAAGGACTAAGTGTGTACAAAAAGTGTAAAATAGTGTAAACTATTTCTAAATAACAAATACTTAATAAATAACTATTAATCTGCATTAGATAGGCGAAAATGATAATTTTTAATAAAATATTATGGCCAAACATCAAGCTTTCTCAATTTATGCAAATATATGAACAGCAAGAAAAAAATACTGATGAATTTAGTTATTGTAATCTAACAACAATTTTTTTAGATATTAAAATTTTGAAACTCCCTTTCCTGAGTACGGCCCTGACTAAAATTCTTATATCAGCCAACTTAAATCTGAAAAACAAAATTTACTAATATGTAGGGATATTCGCATTGCCAACCTAAAAATGTTAGCTTGGACAAACTATAGAAAGTGTCCAAAGAAAATTTGTTAAATTTCTTGTATTTAAAAGCAGTGGATATTTTCCACCTAGAGGTGTCGATCAGGGTGAGCTCCTAAGACGGTTTCAGATTTCCTTTTTAAAAGATCGCAGAAAATACATATGAATCCAATTTCTTTTCAAAATCTGCAGATGCCTTATTGACTGTTCTGAATTACTATCCCAGATAATGTTCCATGTTCCTTCTAGATCTGTCAGACTCTCTCCTACATTTCACTTACCTACACCTTCTACTAATGTTTTGATTAAAGCACCACTATTTCAAGCCATGCGCCTTTTTAATGAGACCAGTAACGACATTGATGCTTACGACCTGTCATCGGTTCATTTTACAAAAATGTTAAAACGTAGGTTATTGTGGACTGCTTAGCCTTATTTTATAAGTTTTAAGTTATTATTACTAAAATACTTTTACTATTATAATTTGTGTATAAATTTTTTTTTTTTTTTTTTATTTTTTCATTATATTACTGCTATGTATAAAATTGTCTTATAAATGGATTACTGTTAGTCAATAAAGATTATTATTAATATTATTATTATTATTATTCAAAGCTTGCAGAAAAAAATCCCGGAAAACCCGATCAGTTTGGGTGAGAGATATTTATCTGAAAAGAAAACAACTTGGCTTTTATGACAACCTTATAGCAGAGCTACAATCTCCAAAATAATGAAATCTAACCTACAAATTTGTACAGTTTGAAATTTTTGCTTGTCGTTGGCAAGCAGCTTGGCAACATTCGAAGTGCACTTCGAAATGGGCTTCAAATTTTTCACATTGTAAATGCTCAATTAAGTTTACTACCCTTGGTAAATGCTAACGTGCTGCCACCATATGACAAGCAAGCCAATTCCAACTCAACTTGGGGTTCTAATTGCATTGTAAATGCAGCTTAAACGCGTTTGGTATAAAAATCAAATACGAAACCACAGCCCTACTTCACTTAACAAGCCGTGAACAAGGAAATCTGGCAACTATGCGTTCAGATATAGATCGACACACGTTTGCTGTTGTTTTGTCATATGATTTACGTTTAATGACCTGTTGCTCTGATGTGTTTTTGTAAATAAATCAGCTTTTTTGAAAGAAAATATTGTTAAGATAAAGTCTAAACCTGTAAAAGGTCTTACTGTGTGAGATTTGTGAGTGACCGGGACAGTTTTTTTCCGCAGACATTGCGTAAAAACAAAAATATCCGCGGGTAAAAAGTGCCGGTGTTATAAAGTGCTTAAAGTAAATGGCGGCAAATGAACCTGACATTTTGTGGTGGTGCTTTTTAAAAAATAATTAAAATTGAAAGTGTGTTTTAATGATTCGTGTTTGGCTTTGATTTTGTAGGTATCATTTTAGTTATTTTTTAAAAACAGTAACAAATATTAGCATTGGAAATTACCGTATATAGTTAGGTATACCGAACATTTTGGAATTTTGTCGTTCGTTTTGGTTTTTGTTAATGCGTTGCATAGGTATATACCTAGCTGCCTGCTTATTAGATACTATTTAGTTACTGTTATTATTATTATTTTTCTATTACTAAAAATGTAATTTCATTGATCCAAAAAATTGGTTTCAAGTTCTAGATATCATAACTGACAACCACAGAATTAACCGATCCATGTTTTCTAATATAACAAGCAAAAATTTAACTTCTTTCCCCAACCCTGATCTACCAGAAAGCAAAATATTTACTAGGTAAATTTACTACTGAAAAGTTAGAAAAAAGATTTGGTAAATACAGACTTCTCGCAGGTTGTAATTACAATGTTAGCTTTGATGATATTTTTAATGCTGAGAAAAAAATTAGACGCAAACATATATTTAGAAGCGCTGAGGATGGTAATTTCTCTTTAGCTGAGATTAAAAAACAGGGAGACAGCTGTATCCAGGAAAATGATCTTGATTGATTAAAATAATTACACTGAAAATTTTTTGTTTTTACTTGAAACTGAATACCTAAATGAATATGAAATTGACAAATCGGTACAAATTTATATAGCCGGTTATGCTGCCCACAAAATTGTAAAAAAATATAATAATTGTAGCATTTATGTTTCTTTTCTTGTTGAAAGTAAGGGAAACCTAATTTACGACGAATACTTTGATTGTCTACAACGTGGCGGTTTAAAGGCTCCTACAAAAATTGTTAAAGACGTTCTGTTCCATATGTGCGCGATTTTTGAGAAAATTATTAATGACTCTGCTACTGAGAGTGACTTAATAAAAATGGCAAATCAAAAAGCTATCCTGTGTGATCTAACTAACTTAAGCACTAGACAACATGAAGGCTTTAATGATTTATGCTCGCAATGTATTTGTGGTAATGAGAACAAAAATATGTTCATTATGATGGGCTCTATTTTTCAAACATTCTTTTAAATAATTGTGTTAAAAAAAAGAAATAACAAAAATGCCACAGAAAAATCGGAAAAGGATGAGTCAAAAAACAAGAAAAGGAAACTAGACACATTCAATAAATAAATAAACAAAACTCAAACTAAGTACAATTACTAACTAAATGTTAAATTACACTTGTTTGCTTTTACAACAGCATCATATTCTTATGCCTCGACCTATGCACATAAATTAATTTGTTTTAGAGTTTAAATATTAGGTATATATAAATATTCATTTTTTCAATTATTATACTGATTTAATTATTTTAATGGAAATATCAATACTATTAACGCGATCTTTGAATCGAGCCTTAAATGAATTTTAAAATACGCGCCTCGATACCCGGATTACGGCCCATCGCGCTCGCCAGAAACCGATCTGAATCTCATGCCGGTTGCGGCGTTGCCAAGTGGTTGTTCACGGCTTGTTAAGTGAAGTAGGGCTGTGACGAAACCTATTTACACTTAGTTCCACTTTTTAGTCCTACACTTTCCTACTCTGTCCTACCCTGAACTTAATAACAAACAGACCTATATAAACTCTGGTTTACACCCAAGGGTGATAGACTTACCAAGGGGTGCTCGATCCCATTTAAGCTCATATACGACGATTTAAATGTCAATTAGATATTTGTGACGTAGGCCGTTTGCCCTATTGTTTTGTTTACAAGTAGTATAAAGTCTTAATTTTACCAAGTGGTATACAATACGGATTTAATAATAGGTGTTAATCCGAATAAGTTTTTAAAAGTTGAATATTTAACAAAAATTAATAAAATAAATCTACCTTCTGGGCAATCCGGTGACGTCACAAACATAACTTTATCTGCGGACAAATAGTATAAATCGAGCACTCCATGTTAAGTTTACCACCCTTGGTTTACACCATATCCTTCCGCTACACCAGCGTCTCCTTAGCTTATGCTGTTCTGGGGCCACTTTTTGAGCAAATCGGCTATAAGAGATGGTCTTCCTTATCTCTCTACCCTCCATACTCTGTGGGTTGACATCTCAACTTTTTTACGTTTGATTTTTTTGTGGTTTGATGTGACAAGAACCAGAAAAGAACTAACCAATTTGTGTTTCTTGGTGTATAAACTTTTCAATTAAATCTCAAAACTAGTTTCTAAAGTAGATATTCAAAGTACAAAGTGCATTTTTCGATAAAATAGCAATTTTGTAGATAAATACTTATGTACCAAATGTAATTATTTATATTTATGTGAAAGAAAAAAATATGTTTATGATTTGTTAGTTAATTTTAATCGGTTAAAGTGTTTTAACATTCAATAAAAATGACTTCACCCACCCCTGGGGATCCTCCTCATTGCATAATTCAACGCAGTTTATGAGAAACCAAAATGTGGGTACACCTGCAGCTATTAGCAGACCTGCGCCAGTTTTACCCCTAGACCACTTACACAAAGAGCAAATTTGTTTAATTCCTACAGTACGCCGTATTCATTGTCTAGTAAGCAATTAAAATATTAAGATTAGTTGGCTTTTAGCTTAGCACTAAGTTTAGTACCATGTTGAATATATAGGCCAAATCATTTTCCAGTTTTACGCACAAAAGTACTTATAAACAATGGGTAAATGCATATAATTTCTATCCCTTACTTCATTTTTTATGTGTTTTTCATAGATAGGACAGACCAGTATAAATGAAATTGTAAGCTAAATAAGTCAATGGTTGGTTTTAGTGCAGCTTTTTCATGTGCCCATATTTGCACGAAGTCCCCTTCCCCTTTTTCAGGTCTAATAGACTTACCAAGATGTTCATGCAGAAGCGGAATTCTGCTGTTTTATTGAAAGGTATGTGTCTTTTGTGTATGTCAGTGCCTTGGAGTCATATATTATGTGTGAATCTATTTCTTCCTTTTCCCCACAAAGCCCAAATAAGTGCAAAAGGCAATTTAAGTATGTTCTGTCGCGGAGAATGTAACATCTGAGCAGATGAAGGCTATGCAGCTCTAGGCTTTCAAGGCTTGATGAGAATAAGTCAAAGTTAATAAGATTCATGATGGACCATGTATCACGTTTCTGGAATCTACTTATAGGACTGGCCTTGACATGGTACTCTAAAACAACCTCGTAAGCAGCATAGAAGCACCACAATAAATATGTTAAGGGGTGAGATACCTCTAAATGCTTTAATTTTGCTTGATTTTCATGATTTTTTAAAATGAAAAAGTCATATATTTTAAAAAATTGGCATCTGATTTATTCAAACATTAAAATAATATAATTTTTTTTTAATTATTCAAAATGGCGGGTATACGCTAAATTTTTCCAAGAAGGTAGCAGCAATACTTCTCAATTGGTGAGCATTGTAGCATCTGATCTAGTGATTTAAAAACAAAAACAAAATTCTGTGTGTTTATTAATGTTATAATTTCTAGATGACTCAAAAATTTTTTTTTTAAATTTGCAGCATAAAATACTTGAAAAAAATGAAATTTTGGTCCAAATTTTTCTATTATTTTTGCTTCAATAAATTTATTTTTCCAAAAAATATTTAAAAATTGGTAGGTTCATATAAAAAACAATATCATTAAAAAGATTTGTGCAAAATTTCAGAGAGATCGATAAATAACTTTTTGGGTTACACGAAGTTGAAAAATATGGTTTTAAGAAAAACGCGTTTAAAGTTTGAATACATATAGAATAGGGTACACATACAGAATAGGGTTATCCTCTATAATATAAGAAATATTTAATATTTTCTTTTTAAAATTTGGTGACGTAATCTTAAAGGATTATACTAACATTTTATAAAAAAAAATCAAAATCTTACAGGTATTTCCCCCCTTAAGGCTGTAGTAAAAGAGGATCAATATGCCCAACTCTAAAATAATCTAATCTAATGTAATATTAAACTTGCCACTTTACTAAAAACCTAAAAAAGATATGTATAGGCTGAAAGGCCTGGCTCAATGGCCTTTCAAACATAACCAGTTAATAATAAAAATATAAGAATTATTTGATGCTAAACCCAACCCTATGTTAATGTTAGTAGACTGCTCAAATTGAAGATTAAATTACTTAACAGCTTACTTGAATTCAACACAATTCATTTTTTGATAAACCAAATTCTAGTGTAAATAAACTTTTTCCAAGACATCACAAATAAACATACTTAATTTCAAGCTTAAATCTTTATTAGAGAAGGTGTTCCATATATTGTCCATTCTAAATATTTTGGGAAGCATTGTTAATATTACAAAAATGATTTATCAAAGTGCACAAAGATTTCAAATCTTTTAGCTAATATTTTTTTTTTTAATTTGACACTTAAGAAATAAAAGCTTTTCGTGACAGGATAATTTCAACATTTATACTTAGTAAGAATGGGCCTACATATTTCCTACTCTGAATAGTCATTATCAGATATAGATAGAAATAAAAAAGTCAAAGATGATAAAAGATACTATGTATTTTTAGGCTATAATTCCCCATATAGTTCCTATGGGAATTTTGCATCACCTTATCGAAGTTCACCTTATGGAGCCTATGGATCATCTTATGGAGAATTTAATAATTATAACATGTTCAATTACCCGAATTTTTCGAGGTATGATTATGAAAGACGATTTATTCAGTCTGCCGAAGAAAGTTCTAGACAGACATTTGCCAGTATAGAAAGTGTGGTACGTGCTTTTAACAGTCTGGCCATGATGTTAGACAACACTTTTTTGCCATGACCAGCTCATTTAGAGCAATTTTAGGTGTGGCAGAAAATTTTGGTAGACTAAGGACAATGTTTGGAAACATATGGTATTCAGTAAATATATTTCGATTTTTTGCTTGGCTGAATAGAAAATTAAGACAAATGTTAGGTCTTAAAGTTTCTCACAATCCAACATCTTTAGCTTGGAAAGAAGCAACACATGAAGCAGTTAATGGTGCTGTAAACGGAACACCACCAGGTTCTAGCTGGCCTACATTAGCATTTTTGGGAGTTATTGTGTCAGCACCTTATATAATTAGCAAATTTTTACCAAAATATGAAGGTAAGTTTGTCAAATCATTTTACAATACCTTACTTAATTTATACAGGGTGTCCAATATAGGGAGGTCAAACGTCAATTTGTTATAGAAAAAAGTCCTAATGTGCCCCCTAACAGAGATACAGAGTCCCAAAGGGGTACTTAACCATTTACTTTTTTCTCTCTAACTTTTGAACAGACTTATATAATTTAATGAAAAGTTATAGAGGCCATAAAGACTCATAAAACCATACTACAAACTCAAACTCAAAATGCTTTATTGTCCGAAGATGGTAAGCAATCATATTGAAAAAGCTGGAAAAAATATTTTACTAGTATTTAATAAATGAACATGTGTAAAGGGCTAACACAAATAAAATATCACAAATGATTACCATGGTCATAAAAAATAAACATGGAAAGTTATTTACAAAAAATGTCATAAAATAAAATAAACAGTGATAAATCACCCATCAAAAACTAAAAATTTAAATGAAACAAAATATATATAATAATAATACATTTAAATAAATAAATGCCCATATGTATAGTCAGAAGAAGTTAGTTAAAACGGCAATTCGACTTACCACCATGATTAAAACATTAAACTAATAACCGCAGTTCTTAAATATTGTTAAAACTGTCCCTTAAATCATTGCTTAACATTATAATAGTACTTAATTTATCAGAAACATAAATGAAACATACAATATTGTTATTATTGAATAATAATAAAAATAAATGTTAAAAAAAAATATATAAATATATATATATATATATATATATATATATATATATATATATATATATATATATATATAATCAAAACAAATAAAAACAGTTAAAACGACACATTGGCTTGTTACTGTCAAAGGCCAAAAATAATAAAGTAAATAAATAAATATTTACAATACATAGATAATGTTAAAATTGCTCATCAAAAATTCCCGAACATCATAATAGGCTCTGTAACAAGCTTCTTAACTTCAGGCTTAAATATTCTACCATCGTAGATCTTTCTCGCCCATTAAAGGCAATCGAGTCATGAACCTGAGAAGATCTTGGGATAGGTAGTGAAAGTGTGTATGTTTGCCTTGTACTGTAGGTGACTAGATTCCTTTCTAAAGTGTCCCTATATTTTTTATGTATTAGAGATACAGTTTCAAGGATAAATAAAGGACGTAGTGTCAAAATACTGGTTGCTATAAAAAGAGGTTTGCACGAGTCTCTTGGTCTGGCTTTCTGCATATACCTAAGTGCCCTTTTTGTACTACAAATACTGTATGCATTAGCTGATTATCACAAGAACCCCAGAAACATATGCCATAACGTAAATGAGATTCTATTAATGCAAAATATGCTTGTCTTGATACTTTTTATCTAAGTTATTTGAAATTATCCTTAGAGCAAAACAATTTGAGGACAGCTTTTTGTTAAGGTGTTTAATATGGCTTTCAAACTTGAACTTATTATCAATGAACAGTTCTAGAAATTTGTTTTCAGTTGTATTATTTAGTTGAGTGTTGTCTAATTATACAGAATAGACATATACATTACATTTAAAATACATAACATTGGTTTTAGAAATATTAAAGCCCAATTTGTTTGAATAACAACACATTTT
This sequence comes from Listronotus oregonensis, assembly GCA_019359885.1. NCBI lineage: Eukaryota > Metazoa > Arthropoda > Insecta > Coleoptera > Curculionidae > Listronotus > Listronotus oregonensis. The sequence goes on from JAHBCN010004395.1 coordinate 55,310, forward strand.
CACCAAAGCAAATCACATTTAATAATATTACCCAGATCCTGCCCATTTGCACCCCTTCACAAAATGGTTGCGTCATCTGCAAATAACTTAAATTGCCTCGAAATCGGTAGCTTTGCGATGTCATTAATATAGAGCAAGAACAGAATGGGTTCCAAGACTGACCTCTGAGGCACACCACATTTTAATACCTATTAATCCAGACACTGAATTTTTATAAGAGACAGACTGTACTCTATTATTCAGATAAGATCCAAACCACTGCTTCCTCTGAATCCATAGGCCTCTAGCTTGTGCAACAGTTTTGTGTGATTCACGCAGTCAAATGCTTTTGTCAAATCACAAAACATTGCTGCCGAAGCGTCCTGATCATTCATTCCAAGAAAAAGTTTCTCCAGAAAACTAAAGGTAGCATCATTGATTTAGTTCGCTTCCAAGAAACTAAATTGCACTGAGCTTAGAATACCATTTATTTTGCAAGAGTAATAATTCATTCTTTAACGAGTCTCTCAATGATTTTCGACAACAGTGCAACTGGTCTATATTTTGCAGGGCTATCTTCATTTCCACCTTTGTAAAAGGAATAATATTTGCTATTTTTAGGGTGTCAGGAAAAATACCATCTGCAAAAGAGAGATTTAGTAAAGAGTAAAGCACTCTCAGGAAGTTTACGAAAAAATTTTGCAAGAAATACCATCCCACCCCAGCGACTTGTTGCCATCTAATTTAGAAATTACTTCTTTAATCTCACAGTTATTGGTGGGTAGGAAAAAGAATGTATCAGACAGATCATAAATGAAGTTTTCAAAACTTGTGTCATTCTGTATATTACTGGATATATTTTCTGCAAGAGTGCAATAACAACTATTAAGATGGCTCACTGTTAATTTAGTATCACTAACTTTATTGACATAATTTTTACCCCCAAGTTCATTAACAATTTTCCACACTTATCTTTATTTTCACCTCTGTAAAATGACACCTGTCAAAAATATGGGTCGAGTGTGGTGGCAAATCCGTTCCTAACTTCCTGGTGATGTAAACCATCTACTGTAGTATGGTTTATGAGTCTTTATGTAGTCGAGGCTATGAAGTACTCAACTTTGGAAATTTTTATACTAAGACGTATCGAATACGGTTTTTGTGCATTCGCTTCCAACATTTTTTTGTAAAAAATGTGCCCTACTTTGTGACTTATACAAACCGCAAATTGCATTGCTGCAGCCAATAATGCATTTTTTGAGACGGCTTTTGGAAGATTTAATAACTTTGTAAATAAGAGTCAGAACTGGCCCAAATTGGGTTCCCGGAGGTTTTCGAGGTCGCTGATCACGATTATGATATTCAAATTGACCCACATCGGCCTGGAGCTTAGGAACGCCGATGAACGCCGATAAACGCCGATGAACGTGGGACTCTCCCAAAACTCACGCGGGGAAGAAGAAATGCTCGGGGGTTTGTTGGGTCGCTGAATTCAAATATGGCATCGGCGGACACCCTCCGGACACCTGGTGCACCTGAACCTGGACGCGGACCTCATCTCCGAGGGTTTTCCTCAAACAATTGAAAAAGACGAACCGAAAATCGTTATGGGTTTTTTTTGGGGTGCTGAATACGAACTTCACGATGTTCAGGCCGAGGTTCTGGTGCACCGGTTGTCCGGAGAAACGATTTTGGGGTGAAATTTGGATTAGGCACCTTAAAAAACACCTCTACAATGTTTTTTAGGCTGTTTTTGGCGATCTTGTCAGGAAAATTCTCGGGTATGACGTCCACGTCTAGGTCCTGACGCACTAGGTGTCTGAGGGGTATTCACCCATGCCACATATGAATTCAGCGACCCAAAAAACATACGAGCGCCGAGTTTCCCTCCTTCCTCGCGTGAATTTTGTGAAAGTCCCACGGAGATGACGTTCAGGACCAGGTTACGGTGCACCGGGTTTTCGCCGGGTCATTCCATATCAAATCAACCAGGGTATTTTACCCGACCATCTCCGATTTTGATGATTTTTGGTACACATTTTCTACCCACCAAAAAACTCAAATTCTCAAAATTTTATATTTTTTTGACCAGTACTTTTTTTGTAATTAATTTTTGAAAATTAAAAAAATCCCTAATTTGGTCTTGATTATGTATATACCAAAAATTTAATATCTTAGGAACCACTTAAGCTGGTAAAATGAGTGATAGCTCGTTTTAAAGGTATTTAAAATACCTTTCGAATGATTTAGCACAATGCATAAATTTTTCAAAAAAATACTTTTTTTCAAAAAATTTTTTTGAAAAATCTCAAAAAGGCCATTTTTGATTTTTTTCAAAAAAATATATTTTTGTGTTCAGAGTTTTAGCTAGCTATCCTAAAAATTTCATGATGGAGAAGTGATGGGTTCATGACCAAAAAAAATAATAAAAGACTCATTGCACAAAAATTCTTAACTACCTATGTAAATTAATGCTTATATACCACAGTTTGACAATTCGCGCATATGTGTAAATTAAGAGGAATTTGTCATTTCTGCTCAAATAATCAACTTACAGTACCTGTTTATTCTTGTTACATTCGACCAAATCGTCGAATGTATCTTGGACAGCTATGTTGTAGGTCGCTGGGTTCGTCTCGCAAATGCATTTTTTCGAAAAAAAATCATAGTAAAAAAACGGTAACAGACGAAAAATTGAAATTTTCAGGAAAATTGGGGAACCTAATTGGGCATATGTCAAAAAATTTTAAAAACAATTGAAGATAGATAAATACAGGATTTGGCAAAAAATGTGACTTTTCAAAAATCGAGGTGAGCGTAATCCATTATCTGTCCAGGGTTTTATTTTATCGAAACAAAATTTTGTACGTGCATCGATATTGATCCTGTTCAGAACCCTATTGATTTGGGGCGCGATCTGATGAATAGAAAAAATCTCATCAACGTTTTTTGACCAAAAAATTGACCAAATTTGGGCACCTCTAGCTCGAAAACGGTACCTCCGATCGACTTGCGGTCAGTAGATTATGAAAGACCTACTTTAGGACACAAAGTGCCCAAATGGTCTTCTGTTAAAAAAATGCCCTCATCTAGAAGAATTTTTTTAAAATAAAAATAATGTCACGTTTTCGTCCCATTTTGGCATGTTTTTAATTTTTTTCTCGAAAATGTGACCTCAAATCGAGAAAATAAATATGTAATCGTATTCCTTGCAACAAACTCTATAATTATGGATATACAACTTGCTCGTACTATTTTTACAGGGTGTTTTATAAGGCTTGAAAATTTTCGATTTTTTTCGAAAAAAACGGACATTTTTACACATTATTTTTTATTACGGAAAAACTATTAAAGCTAAAATTCTAAAATAATTCCGGCATAATGTACAATATTTGCTTAAAACCATATCCAAAATTCAAGTCGCTAGAGTAAATACTTTCGGAGATATGAATTTTTAAAATTCACGCAAAAAGTGTCGACTTTGATCGTAAATGGCCGTTTTATTTCTAAATGTAATCAAAAAACCTTTGCGTCATTATTTAGATCGTCCAATTGCCTATCACGGATGTATTTACCATTTTTTCGTACGACACTTAGAAATGGGTGAAAAACACGTTTTAAAAAAAAATTACACATTTTTGCCCAAAAATCGCGAGTTTTCAACCTCTTAAAATCGACTAGAAGGCTGTGAATATTTGTCAAAAACGAGCTCCTGTCCACACAAGGGTGTCGACTATACGAGGTTGTTTTAAAAAGATTTGAGCTGTCAGTTGATTTTTAACTTGTGTCTTTATTTCGTAATATCTAAAAAAATACGGTATACAGGTTGAAAATTATACTTGAATCGGAAAATTCAGAATTTTTCAGGACCCTATGCGTGATTTTTCATGAAACTGTGCCGTATTTCTGTACAAAATCTTGCTAAGAAAGGTCATTTTGGAAGAGCAAGGGACATATACGAGGGACGATTTAAATCTTTTGCCTTTCGCATACGCAGTGCCCTGCAGCTATTACGTGTAATATTATATACAGAGTATAAAAGATAAATAAATAGGTTTAGATTAGTTTAGACGTTATACAGGGTATTATAATAATAAAAAAATGTATATTTATAAGATGTAATAATATTATATACAGGATTTTTTAAAAGTCATGTATTTTTGGCAAAAGTAGTGGAATTTTAGTCCTATACAGGATGTTATAAATGGTTTGGGCCAAAACTTCTACAGGTAGGATGTATGATATTATACAGCGTGTTTCGGTAAACGTGTTACTTTCTTATTATTTTTATTTAAAACATTTAAATTATACACAGGGTATTTAAAAAGGGAGGTTTATCTGATATATTATACAGGGTATTAAAGTAAACAAAAATTTATAACATAATAGATAATTATATACAGGATTTTTTAAAAGTCATGTATTTTTAGCAAAAGTGGAGGGATTTCAGAATTATACAGGATGTATGATATTATGTGATGGTTTTTTATTATTTGTTTTCGTATACATGGTTACTTTCAGTTTTTTAATCATAAATTATACATGGTGTGTAAAAGGGTAAATAAATCATACTGTTTAATACATTATACAGGGTATTACAAAGTTTTACATTCAAAATGACGGTTTATACTGAATTTGTTTATGTGTTTTGGCAAACATGAATATCTCATTTTTTTTTAATTATAAATGTTATACAGTGTGTTTAAAAAGTTAAATAAATTAGGCTTGCTTATACATTATACAGGGTATTATAAAAATCACTAAAAACTTAAAGATTCATATTAAAGAATGGATTTAAAAAAAATAATTATTTAAAGATAAAACAAGGGGATTTTAGTGTTTTTGTGGTTAGTTGTGTTTTTGTGGATCTGTGGATATCTGGCCCAAAACATGTAGGATAAGGACATATACTGTGGTACAACTTATGTTTTGGTGAATATGGTTCTTTATCCCCTCTCCTCTTTTTAATCTTTAATTGTTTTTTAATTTTTACGTAACACAACCATTTTTTAAAATTTTCTTATTAAAAGGGTTTAAGAAAAATAATGTGTCCAGCGGTATAGATGTTTGAAAATGATTTCTTTTTGTGACAAGAAAAAATTTCCTCCCTTACCACCATAATATATCGTTGCTCGGAAAGAAAACAACTTGTAAAAAATATTATGTAAATTGTTACAAACCAAAAATATGGCAAATGAACAAAAATTATAATTAAGATGTATTATAAACGTTATTATTGCAAATGGAAAAAATATTTATAGGATTAATGTGGATTTATATATAGTTATCAAAAAACATCACAATTACTATACTGTATGAGTCACAAAATAATTATATTAGAAAATCTCAAAATATATAAAGCCTTATTACAATTTCATTATATCTAAAAATCGGGAATAAATTATGGGATATGTATATTTTTATAACAATTAATAAAATTCCCACGGACGTTATACCGAGTGAATCAATTTGGCCCTCCTTGGACCTTCAAAGTTCCTTAATTTCGCACACCTATAACCATATACACCTAATTTGCATTTAGACGAAAGAATTATATAACCCAAATTAAAGATCTTGTAAAATTACACAATTTATGTTTTGTAAAATTTCTTGTGGCTTTTATAGTTTTTGAGGTATTGACGTTCTAAAAGTTTAAAAAAAAATCTATTATATCTCAAAAACAATAAACGAATCAAAAAATTTTATATGACAAAAAGAAAGATTATTAAATTGTCTATGGAAAAGGTTATATAAACATTTTTAATAAGAAAAATAATAAAGGAGATATAAACGAAAATGTGACCTTTACCCTAAATTTCAGTCCAAATAAAAAATATATATATATTTGTTTTATTTACGTAATTTTTGTAGTTTTTTTGTTATAAATAATTTATTTTATTTAATTAAATACCAAATTTCTTAAAATTTACAGAGAAAATCCAAAAATAAAAAAAATAATTTTCGCCTTTTTTCCAGGGGTATGTCTTGAAAAAATCCCCGAAATTCGGTTTGTTTATTATAACTCAAAAAGTATTGCATTTAGACGTAAAGTTTATATAACTTAAATTAAAGGCCTTTAGGAAGTAAACAATTTTTGTAATATAAAATTTTTTGTAGCTTTTGGAGTTTTTGAGATATTGACGTTTTAAATTTTTAAGAAAATCCGTAATATCTCGAAAACTATAAAAGATACGGAAAATTCTAAATAACATAAAATGAAGCTTTTTACATTGTCTATATAAAAGGTCATATACATACTTTTGATAAGACGAATAGTAAAGGAGATATAAATGAAAATGTATTTTTCAGCAAAAATTTCAGTCCAAAATAGGAAAAAAATCTACGTAAATTTTCAAGTTTTTTTGTTGTAAAAAATTAATTTTATTTATTTAAACGTTTTAAAAATACCAAAGATAATATTTCTGTAATTTTTTTTTATTTTTACCATTTATGTTTTAAAAAAACCCGGAAATACGGTTTTTAACTAAATCTCGAAAAGTATTGGATCTACGTAATAAAGTTATATAACTTAAATGAAACTTATTGCAAAAATACATAATTTATGTTTCATTAACTTTCGTGTAGCATTTATAGTTTTTGAGATAATAAACTTTTTATTCTAAAAAATAAACGTTAATATCTCCATGCAAGATACATAAAAATTAATTTGACAAAAAAGTAAGCTAAATTATTTGTGACGTCATTTTTGACCTTAAATATAAAATCATATTATTTACGTGTATTAAACCTTAAGTTGCGAAAAAGCAAACTAACCAAGACTGTATATATATGTATATTAAATTTCTCTCCCTTTTTTTTATAAGTTTTAGGGGTCTCGTGCAAATGCGATAGCGATACTTGGTTCGTCGATATCTCAAAAAATGCGGTTTTTTGCAAAAAAATCTGAGGGGTAGCACGACGGCGCGAGTCGCTGACTTGCCTACCGTATAGAGAATTGTCCCCTCCATCGTTTTCCGTTGTCCGCTTCATACCCGTCGGTAGAAAAATTCAAAGTTGATGTTTGAAAGTCCTTCTAAATATTATCTGATTCGAACGAAAATGAATGCATTGGATGCGGAAGGGTCAATTATATGATGATCCGTCAAAAAATCACCAACTTTCTAATGATAAAATTCTCAAGGTAACCGAAATCGACCAAAATAACTCTTTTATTTACCTCTAACTGGTCCATTTTGGAGTCGAAATCGATAGTACTTAAGGTGCTCTTTAATTAGGGTCCTATGAAAAAATGTTGTATCTCTAACCGTTTAGGAGATAAAGTCAATTCAAGCGTTTCTCGATTAGAACACTTAAATTTTTTTTTTTTTTTTGAAAAATGACCAAAAGTCACCAAAAATACTCAAATACTACTACTCTATACTAAAATAACTTCCATTTACTTCACTGGTCCCGCAGGTTTGTTGGATAGAGTCATCGGTAGTCGCAGAACCCACTTACTACTACTACTACTAACGAATTTTTAAAAAATGTAAATATTGAAAAATGTTAAAAATTATAAAATTGTTGAAAATGTTGTAAACCAAAACTAACCAGAACCAACCAAATGTCACCGAAATTTACCAGTGAGTCGTTTTACGCCATGTACCCCACCCAGCATCCCTTAAAAAATATTTTTTTTCGAATATTTTTCCAAGGATTTTTTACCCGGGAAAAATCGTAAAATTTCGAGCTTTATAAAAAGGCGTCATATTTGCATAATACATTTTTTTGTAGCTCCATTAGTTTTTAAGATATTTACAATTTAAACCTAAAATTTAAACGCAAAAATCTCAAAAATTAAAAAAACCATAAAACCTGTCTTTTAATAAGATTTATAAAAAAGGTTACATGCATATTTTCAAAAAAAAAAAAGAAAATCAGCCCAAAAGTTATTTAAGTCAAAAACTTGGCTTCAGCACAATGAAAGATTTAATTTTTTTAAACTTAAATATATATATATATATATATATATATATATATATATATATATATATATATATATATATATATATATATATATATATAAATATAAATAAATTATTATTAAAAAATTTTATTAATTTTTAAATTTGGGGAAATTTTTAAAAAAAAAGAAAACTTGAAAAAAAAGTTTTTTTTGAAAAAATTTAAAAAAAACCCCCTTTTTCCCCTAATTTTTTGGTTTTTCAACACAAGGGGAAAATTTAAATTATTTCTAAAATAATAAAAAAAACCCCGCAACTTATTTTGTTTAAATTTTAAAAAATTAATTTTTTTTTTTTGTTTAAAAAAAAGTTTTTGGGGGAATTCCTTTTAAAAACCCAATTAAGTTTTTAAAAAACAAGTTTTGGGAAAAATGACCGGGGAACCCTTGTTTTTTAAAATTTTGGGTTAAATTGAATTTCCCTTTTTTTAAAATTTAAAAATAGGGGAATTTTTCCCAAATTAAAAACAAAAAAATTTTTGGCCAACTTTGGGGGGAATAATTCCCACAAAATTTTTCCAATTTTTTTTTAAAACTGGGGAAAACAATTTTTAAAATTTTATTTAAAATTTTTTTAATTTTTAGGCCAAAAAATTTAAAAAATTTTTTTTTTTTTGAATTTATTAAATTTCGAGTTTTCAAAGAAATTTCCCCAAAAACTTTTCTGCTTTTATGCAAGTTTAAAAAAAAATTCCCAAAATTTTATATTTTTTAATTTTTCTTAAAAGTTTTCTTTTCAATGTTTGGGTGTTATTTAGCAATTTTTTTCCCTAAATTTTAAATAAAAAAAAATATTTAAAAATTTAAAAAATTTTAAACCTTTTATTAATTTAAAATTTGGGAAAAAAAAAGGAAATGTTAAAAAAATATGTCCTTTTTTTAAAAAAAAATTAAAAAAAAATTTTTTCCTAAATGTAGCCGCAAGGAAAAATTTAAACTTTTGAAAAGAAATTTTAAATGAACGAAGTTCAA